>BLSH010212574.1:138988-151539 GCA_018402905.1 Glandirana rugosa
AGTCCTTAGCGGACTAAAGTCTCCGTAAGACGTGTCCCCGGAGCTGAAAACAGGGCTGGAACCTTGAGACAGTGCGGATGGGTAGTAGAGTGTTAGGTTTATTTCACGGAGACCCCGGTTACCGTTACGACAATAACTTAACAATTTAACATCAAGTCGAGGTTCAGTCCTGATTTATGTTCCGGAGTCGTGTCATACGTCGATCCTAACCCCTGGGGATCCTTGTATTTTCTTACATATGATTTTCGAATATTATAACCGTCCGTAGAGGACGGATGTAAACCCGACATTATGAATACTATTTTGACCACAGTCTTGTATAATAAGCAAAAGGAGAAGCATTGCAGTCAGACAATTAGTAATTTTACAGGGAGTCAGTAATAGCAGTTCAGCCTTACATTAATTAAAGGGATATGTTAATTATGTATCATAAGTATTACAGCCCAAATGTAGGCAGGAGATGCCTGCCAATATTATAAGCTTTTAGTATACATTCTTTTATGTTCCTAGGGGTCCCCAATCCTAGCTGCATACTGTGCTGAGGCCTTGTATTTAGTCCTGACTTGGAGCTGAACTACAATTTAACAATTCAATAACAGCATTGCCATTGGCCCCAGAGGCACTTTATTTGGATTGTGAGATGATGGGTAGGCGTGACAGAGTTCCAAGGTCGGGACAAAAGTCGAGGCCCCTGTGCAGAATGCCTCTGAAATCAGGCGATTCCTGACCAAAGTGAAGAAGAGCATCAGCTAAAAAGACTAAGGCACTCATCAAGCTGTGCCTATTTTATGGCAAAAATGTTGCCAATGCACATTAGGTGGACACGACAGGTTCCCTTTTAAGACAGATGATTAATTTATAAAAGCCATAGGAAATAGGAGAGATATTCATGGAAAGTATACAGTAGAGAGAGGGGGAAATGGCGCGTTCACTTTTACAGCCTCGTGCTGGAAACACTTTTCTGAGATCTTAGCACCTTGTCCGTGGGACTTGACAAGTATGAATGTACAATGCAGCAAGTGGCCAAACCAAACATTGTTCCTGATTTCAAACGCTGTTGGGCTGATTGCGGCTGCAGGGACTTTATTCCTCAACCACTAACTGTACTTAGATTATTTTTATAGCCAATTTCTAACTTCACATGATGAAAATCTATAAAAGGCCGCTGACAGGCAGCTCTGTGTGTATTCTAGACTTGAGATCAAGGTTCACAGGTAAAATGCTTGTCCTGTTTGATCTCACTGTGAATCAGAAAGCCAGTGACAATCCAGCCACCCTTATGAACTAATTTGAAAAAATTGGGGGGAAATGGGTTATTTATTAAAGGGGTTTTTCACTTTAATCCAGACCTGTCTGTACTTCAGCAGGGAGAAATCTCCTCCGATCCTGAGCTCTCTTTCTACATTTTTATTTAAGGTATTTACACAGTGCTTTACATATTGCACATAATGCGCCCCCTGATCCCACCCATTTGTGTGACGATAGCAAATTAATATTTTCACGCTAAATCTTCTCCCTAAATCTCCTCCCCACCAATCAGGAAGTGGGTCATGAGACCTGTTTCCCAATTGGGCAAAACGTCAGGCGATCCTATTGGACACCTAGCGCCTTGGAGGAGAAAGGAGCCGCACGGTGGAAGCCAGCGTGCCGGAGGAGAGGACACCCGGAGCCGCTGCGTGTAGCCCACCACCCTACCTAGATGGGTTAAGAGCCGGACCGACTGGTAGACAGCGAGCGGAGGGTAGTGCGCATTAGCATTATCGCTCTGTGTAGCAGCGGGGAGATGGGAAAGATCTCCCTCTTACCGGCTCTTCCATAAGAGAAGTGCTTACGCACGTCCCTTTTACAGTGCCAGCAGGGAGATCAGTGTGCTAGGGCCATATTTATATATAGACACGCATGCATGTGTGTTTAAGCTTTGGGGAGCACACCTTAAAGCAGTAGGCTGAGCACACTCCCTGTCCTCAAAGAGTTTACAATGTAAGGTCCTGTCCTGCATCATATACATACACATAGCAGGGCCAATTTACCTACCAACACATCTATGGTGTATAGGAGGAAACTCACACAAGTACAGGGAGAAAATGCAAACTCCATGCAGGTAGTGTCCTGGTTGGGATTCAACCCAAAGACTCTAGTACTGATATACTGAAAATATCGAAGTATTTTTTTCCTAATTGATATACAGCTGTCATGTGACCCAACTCTTTTCCAGCCCATTTGCAGGGAAAGACCAGTGGGAGGAGCTTCCAGTTCTCTGCTGCTGATCACAAAAAAAAAAAAAAAAACAGCCTTCAGAATACAGAGGAAAAATACATAGTTAATAATAAATAAATGTTTTAAATCATCATACAAACATGTAGTATTTTAAAATCTTTACTGTTTTCCTTCAAAAACATGCCGTGGGCTATCTATGGCAGTGTTTCTCAACTCCATTCCTCAAGGCTCACCAACAGGTTATGTTTTCAGGATTTCTCTCAGATGACATGGCTGTGGTAATTACTAAGGCAATGAAACAGATCAAATCTTCTGTGCAAAATAATGGGGAGCCTGAAAACATGACCTGTTGATGTGCCTTGAGGACTGGAGTTGAGAAACACTGATCTAGGGGAAGGTTCTGCCAATCACAGCCTGTTTCACGCCATACCAGCCTGTGTCTATTGTTTGTATTTGCTTAGAATTACCTGGAGGGGACGCCTCCGTCAATCAATATGTGATACTCTGCTCCCATAGCATAGAGCTGCTTAGTAGGCATGGAGGAGGAGGGAGGGAGTGGGCTGTCATTTATTTGGAGTGTATAGACCCACATGTATGACTCTATAGTCATGTGAGCTGCACAGATAAGAAAACGGAGGAAATGAATAGCTTAGAAGGGAACTGAAACTGGAGCATGCTCAGTAGCTGTGGCAATAGCTGGTCTATACAATCTAAGGTTGCAGCGGGGACACAGACAAGGAAAAAATGACAGTGGACAGCAGGGTTTTTTGAAAAACACAGAAAAAGAATCCCATAGTGACTGAGTGAGTATGAACAGCATGTACTGACAGTTTTTAATGATGTGGGTTTAATGACACTTTAAGGCATTAGAAATGATTAAGGCATAAGCAAGAATGCAACAGTTGCGATAGAAAACTACGTAACTGCTATTGGGCCTGGGAGGAGAAAGAACTTCTTCCTGAGTCTCTACAACCACAAACTTTATTAAACTTATGGTGGCATGCACAAGTTGTTGTCTCCATTCATCTCCTCCAAGGTGAAATTTTCCTCTAGTCCCAGGAAATATGAGCAGCCCTGCCCTTTGGTTTATTTTAGTTGTCAATGTGTGGGGCTACAAACAGGGACACTAAAGGGAAATGAACATGAAATGAAATGAACATGAAATTCAGAACTCACTTGACAAAGTATGATGTGAGGAAGTGTTTTTACACAGAGTGCTATGTTCTAGGGGAGGACAACACCATGTGCAGTGAACATTGCAGAATTTTTAACCCCAACATAATATGGTAACGTTAAAGCGGAGTTCCACCCAAAAGTGGAACTTTCGCTTTAAAGGAAGGTGACCCCCTGACATGCCACAATTGACATGTCATTTTTTGGGGGAGACTGGGGACCCTTTTCCACAGGGTCCCAGGTCCACTTCGTCTCCTAGAGCTGCGGAGCCAGAAGGAAGTTCATCTTCCTCCCCCTCCCACCCGGCGATCTTCTGGGACACTTCACAGGTCCCAGAAGATACGCCGGCCATTCACAAAGCACAGCGCAACTCACGCATGCGCAGTGTGCGCCCGGCTTTGAACCCAAAGCCAGGCTCCCACACTTGTGATGCCGGCGCTGCCAAGGGGAGGGGGAGAAGAGTGAGCTCTCAGGCGACGGCATCGCTGGAGCCTGGGACAGGTGAGTGTCCGATTGTTAAAAGTCAGCAGCTACACTTTTTGTAGCTGCTGGCTTATAACTGGGTAGAACTCCGCTTTAAGAACAGGCTTTATTAAAGCGGAATTCCACTCAAAATTGGAACTTCCGCTTTAAGCACTTTTTACCCCCTGACATGCTACATTTGGCATGACATTTTTTTGTGGGGGAGCAGGTACCTAGTTTTGATATGTACTCAGCTCCCACTTCCGCTCAAGGCGCCGCGATTCTGAGCGGAAGTTCTCCTCCACCCCTCCCTTCCTGCAATCTTCTGGGACACGTCAGAAGTCCCAGAAGATGGCCCGGCCATTCAAAACGCGCAGAATGCGAAGCCGCAAGCTGTCACAGCTGGGTGCCCACACTTGCAATGACGGCGCCGTGGAGAGGAGCGAGGCTTTGGGTGGCCGCATCGCTGGACCGTGAGATAGGTGAGTGTCTGTTTATCAAAAGTCAGCAAATACATTTTTTGTAGCTACTGTCTTTTAATAAACACAGAAATCAGTGGGGGGGGGGGGGTCAGTTTGGCATGCTCACCCTTGCTGTTAGATGACCTTGTCCCGGCACTGAGATCAACCTATGCAATATATGCAGCTTAAAAAAAAAACTGCAGACAGGAAATTAATGGGGAGGGGGGGGGGTCAAGTAAGACCAGTTCCAGTGCATAGGTGTTGGGGTAGCAGAATGGGGAAAGGGACAGAAAGACCTTAAGACGTGTTACCTTTTACATGTGGTATGATATCCAGGTGGTGGACTGATGTTTCAGCAGATTAGAAGGTGTTCCAGGGACAGGCCGGAGTCAGGGCAGGCAGCAGACAAAAGAGAGTAGGAGCATACATGGCGCTGGGCTATAAATAAAATGTATGCACTGGAACCACAGCAAAAAAACAAACAAGCAAAAAAAAAAAAAAAAACATTTCCTCTTTGTTTGGGCCCATAAAGATGATCAGAAGTAATCAGAACATGATCCACAAAAATTTTATTTTTTTCTTAGATACAGTCACAATGTCAAGCAATCAGAAATGTACTCCAAATAACTTTGGAAAAGTCAGCACCACTTATTAGCGCAACAAGGGTAGACCGGCAAGTGGTGATTATGGTATAATTTGCCAAAACTGAAATGCACCCCTTTGCAATTTGAAAACACCACAACCCTTTTTGTAAAAATAAATAAATAAATAAGACTAACGATCAACATGATCCAGGCCAATAAAGATCAGCTCAGTAAACAATTGTATACCTTGAAGTCTGAATCTCAGGGGAAGATTTAAGCCGGGTACACAGGATCAGTTTATCGGACGAATTTTCGTCCGTTTTTTGTTGCATGCTAGGTTCATATCAAAAGTGAAGAGGTTACTTAACATAGGAAAGCTCTCGTACGACAAAATTTAACTTTGGAAGTGATGTAATGTGTTGAATTGTTTTGTAAGTGTTCTTTCATTTCTGAGTATGCGTAGTCTTGCTCTTACGATTTTTTTGCGGACAAAAACTGTACCAACTAAATGAAAATCGGACGTTGTGTTCACATGCGACAAAAATTTTATAGCCTGCACATCAAACACAGTTTTTGTCATCCAATAATTCAGAATCGGCTGTCGAAAACAGCAGATCGTTCATCGGACAAAATTTTACTTCCGTTTTTCTGATCGTGTGTATGGGCCTATAGTGTCTGGGAAAGATTTTGTTGGATGGTTTCTACGGTCTCAACCAAGGTTCCATGGATTTCTAGGGTTACGTAAATTCTCTTTTTAGGGGGGATTCTTCCCACTGACCACTAATAGTGTATAAGCAGCATTCTTCCCACTGATCACCAATGTAAGAAACATTCTTAGCCATCAATGTTAGGAATGTAAGGGGCCTTCTCCCACTGACCACCAATGTAAGGAGCATTCTTCCCACTGACTATCAATGTAAGGAGCTTTCTACCTACTGACCACCAGTGTAAGGAGCATTCTTCCCAATGCCAACCAATATAAGGAACATTGGAGATGACCAATGTAAGGAGCATTCTTCCCAATGCCCACCAATGTACAGAATATTCTTCCCACTGACCACCAATGTAAAGAACATTCTCCCCAATCCCAACAAAATGTAAGAATCATTCTTCCCAATGACCATCATGCTAATGTACCATGAGCTGTATATGGGGTTCCCTGAGATCGTAAACTTACTTCAAAAGTTCCTTTGTGTTAAAAAGGCTGGTCTAGCCAGTTGAGGCCAGTAACATGAATATCATTCCAACTCTGTGCATAAACACTCGGCTGATACAAGCGAGCATGTTTATACCATGATTGTTCTAAAAAATACAGCTGTTCAAGAGTCAGAACCTTTGACCGCCATTCCAGCTTTTGGCTGAAGTGCTTCTTTAATGATCCTTTTCACACACTGAATAAATTGACATGCTTCATTGTAAAAGAAAGCCCTGGAGTCCTTGTCAGTGCTGGAGGCCGAGGCGTTCCTTCCTGCTCGCTCCTATATTTTTAGCCATCCCCTCTGCCCTTGCCCTCACTACTGTTATTTTTCTCTTCTCCATGAAAGGTGCTGTACAAATGTTTTTATTTATCTGTCAGGCCTGGTTTCAGTTAGAGGCCTGAAAATGAATATTTTCCTGGGATTCAGGCAGGGGAGGTGGATGTTTGCTTTGTTAGTCATCCTGTACAGAGAAAAATAGCCTGTATAGATGCCTTTCTAGCTGCATGTCATCTGCTGCTTGGCCAAACTATGCAGAGGAGACACTGTCCAAGCACAACGACATCTTAATGAGTCAGTTTAAGAAAAGCCAGGCCCCTTCAAAGCCGGGGCCCTCGGAGATGATCAGAAACCTTTTACTGCAAAATAACTGGAGGTAGTCACATAAAATACTGTATTTGCAATGCAATGGTAACTTTCAATGTGTTATTAAAATATAAATAAAGGCAAAGCCTATTTTTTTTTTTAGATTTGGATGGAGTGGTAAGTGGTAAGGGTAAGGGTTGGAACTCCTGTCAGACTGTTATTGCTGTCTGTCTCCTCATTAGGGTGATTTACACTCTCTAATTGTCCTGATCACCATTGTCACCAATGCGAATCATTGATTCTAAGTTGCCTCCAGAACAGGAACAGAGGGAGAAATCTCGCAATGAGGATACTTGTTCCTGTGATAACTAAGAGGGGATTTTCCTCACACTTGAAAGATATCAAAAAGCTTCCAGTTGATTCTACAGGACAGGAAGTGAAGGGAAAACATCCCAATGAGGCACAGATGGTAAAATAACTAACCGCAAAGTCAATCCTGCCATACCCTAACCAACATTTAAAAAAAAAAAGTTTTGGCTATAAAAGGTAAGTTCACCTTTGATCAACTTTTTTTGCAAAAATATCAACGCTTTCCATGAAATCTATAGACACTTAACTTAGTGTCCTCCATCCATGTTTCAAGACGTTTCAATTTGTAATGTCTTAACTTCACACAAACTATAGGTCATGACACAGGAAGGAGTTGACCAGCTGACCTCATTAGCACACAGCATGCATCACCCACCCTCCTACCTACCGCCCACTCCCAGGTGCACGTTTTTTAAATGAAATGCAATCAATCAGTGATCACCTTTCTCACTAAATTCACAATATACAGCACAATTTGATTGTATAGTGTATGGCCACGTTTATACACCTAAAATTACTAGTTGCGCTTTCAGTGCCATTAATTGTTAACAGCACACCAAACACAGAAGCAAATACACATTTTGCCATGTGAAAAAATGAGGGGCAAATGCTGTGTGAAGGTAAAACATTACTAATGGAAACATGGATGGAGGACAGTAAAGTAAGTGTCTGTAGATTTAATGCCGTGTTGCGGAGCTCACGAATCGCTTTTTAGGCACTTCAGAAGTGCTGCCCATTCATTCCAAAGAGCAAAGGCGTTTTGGGAGCTCTCCCAAACCGCCCTCAAGATGCTGTTTGCAGGACTTTTCCAAGCGCACCACCCAGTCACACTTGGGCAGCACGATATCCAGTTTTCTAGCGCTAGAACGCCTGAAAACTGCCTTCTGTGTGAAAGGGTTCTGAACATACTTTAAAAATAAGTGCAGCATGAATACAACACAAACCCTTCCAATATCATGTGTAAAAAGAGATTTTATTGGGAAAATGTTCCCACTGTGCCCTCCTCTGTCTGCAAAAGTTCGTTGTCAGCTGGTGTTCTGTCTGAATTTTCAGACAGCTATAGAAAGATTCTCACCAAAAAATTTGACTCTGTTATATGAAAATGGTGTGACCACCTTCTCCTTTCCCACGTTTCCCCTTGCTCCCTTTTGCTTAAAATGTCACTAAACCCACATAATTTGAAACTATCAATACATGCTTTATTTCATGCTGTTCATACTCACCCAGTCACTATGAGATTTGTTTTCTGTATTCTGCAAAAAAACTGGTTGATCCTGCTGCTCTTAATCTCCCCCTTCTGTCCATGTCCCCAATTTAGCAAGGGATTTTGCAGCTGTAGAGGCAACTCTGCACATGCTTAGTTTTCAGTGAGTGTTTATGCTGAACATTTCCTTCCTATCACATCCGAGCAGCCCATCTAACTATAGAGTCACACATGTGGGTGTATACACGGTGGTAAATGACAGCCCACTCCCTTCTTCCTCCTCCATATCCATTAACCAGCTAAGCACAATGGGGGCAGGATGTTACGTGCAGTTTTATGGAGGCTTTACCTCCCTCCTATTCGAAGACACAGGCTGGAGGGGTGTGACACAGCCTGTAACTGGCAGAAATCTGCCCACACCATGTTATTGCCAAAAAGTAATAAAGATTTTATTTCAAATATATATATTTGTATGTCAATTTAAAACAGTTTATTGATATTATTTATTCCAAAGGTTGTTTTCTTTTATTTTAAACATGTGACCAGCAGCAGAGGACTAGAAGCTCCTCCTGCTTATGTTTCCCTGCAGACATGCTGGGAAAGATCTGGGTCATGTGACAGCTGTATATTGATTAGGAAAATAATTATAATGCCATCATCCACATACAGAAATAGAAGGGACAATATAAAATACACAGTGTGTGTTTAGTATCACTTTAAGTTGGTTATACACATAATTCCTGATGAACCAGACAAAATTCGCTCTGTGGGAAGACCTGCTGACTACCTCCCGCCAACATCCTTCGATTGTAAAATTGAAGGAGCTAGGCCCAGAATTGTTGGCCGAACAGCATCTGCATCCAATCAGATGCAGGCATCATTTGGGTATTTTGACAGCCAACACCATAAGCTGTCAGCAACATCAGCTGGAGCTGGGAAACATCCACCTTTATTGTTTAGCATAGATGGAGGTATCTATTAGATTTTTGTGCGCAGCTTGCAGGCTGAACGAAAAAGATGTGTGTATGGCCAGTTTTAAGCTGGCCAAACATTAGTAACATTTAATTTGAGAATTTTAGTTTTCAGAACTGTTGTTCAATTTTCAATTGGATAGTGGGGTCAAATCAACAATTGCTTTTGGCCATAGTGATGACAAAGTTTGAAGAAATAGGATAGAATTTTTTTCTTGAAAAGAGGAATTTCATACCACAAGGTCTCCAGATTAAAAATCCTTGTGCAAATACACTGAACTCTCCTTATGCAGAAGGACTCTGCAGATGTACCAGGGAATGATTAAGGAACAACCTCTTTCAAAAACTGTATGGTAAAAGGGAAGCAATCAGGAAACAAAAGCAGTTGGTGTTTGAAACCTCAACATCATTGGACCGTACAAGCATCAATCAAATTAAGAATGAAATTGAAACCTTGCAAAGACAACTACAAAAACTTGCCATGAACAGGAAACAAAAAAAACTCCAAAAGCTACACCAAGAGCAGACTTTTTAGATACAACCTAAACAGCATAAAACAAACACTACTTCTATAACTCCTGCTATCAGCGACTTGGAACCCAATCCAGAACCCCCAGGGTAAATGCTGACCTGACTGAAAATGTGGATATAACAGAGGAACTTGGAATCATAAATTTGTCAATTCATGAACTTTCCACACCAGAAGTAACAGTTCTCTCCAAAGGCCTCACATACCGCATAACCACCAAATTGGATAATTTACAGGTATGGTCAGATATGGGGGAATTCTTCAGGAGACTAAGGCTCAAAGAATACTTTCACAGTAAAGAAAGCAATCCAGGGACAATGGAAGGCGACAAAAAGAAAAAGAATAGCAACTTCACACCTCCACAAGGACACAACCCCAAATTGGACACCTATATTGATAGATTCAGGCTGCAAGTCACATCCCTGATATCTACCCAGCAAAAGAAAATATTATACAACCTTTCACCACTGGAGCGAAGAGCTGTACACGATCTGCGCAATAATCAGGCCATAACCAACAAACCAGCGGACAAAGGGGGAGCAATCGTTGTGATAGATACAGACAAATATATACAAGAAGGCCAGAGGCAGCTGGCAAATACTACTTACTACATAAAACTGGACTATGATCCAAACCAGGATTTTACTAAGCAATTAAAAGGTCTCATTACAACAATACCAAGCCGCAATTCAGAACTTATCAATGCGAGTCCAGATAATCCAGAAATTGGACACTTCTACATGCTGCCCAAGATTCATAAGCCAGGAAATCCAGGCAGACCCATCATAACAGGTATGAATATACTTACTGAACATATCTCACGCCTTGTAGAAAATATGTTAAAATCGTTAGTCATGAACACTGCAAGTCTCCTGCAAGACACCACTGATTTTCTTAACAAGCTCAACAATATACAACAATTACCACCAAATACACTTCTAGTCACTATGGATGTAGAATCTCTTTACAGTAATATCCCTCACAAGGATGGGTTGGCTGCATGTCACATATTCTTATCATCCTTACCAAACCACAAATACACTTGTGAGGATGTTACACAGCTCATCAAATTCATTCTCACACACAACTACTTCACGTTAAACAATGGCATCTATCTCCAGTGTATGGGTACAGCAATGAGAAGTAAAATAGCACCCCAATATGCAAATTTATTTATGGCTGACCTGGAGGAAAAATTCCTGAACAGCATATAACATAAGCCATACAGATATTATCACTATATTGATGATATCTTTATGATATGGACTGAAGGTGAAGAAAATCTAAAACAGTTTTGCTCATTGATCAACACTTTTCACCCATTTATCAAACTAAAAATGGATTTTTCAAACACACATCAACTTCCTAGACACTACAGTATACATCAGGGATGACAAGCTTCACACTTCGATACACAGAAAACCGACTGACCGATGCAGCTATCTCCATGGTTCCAGTTTTCACCCCCAACACACTAAATGGGCCATCATACACAGCCAGGCCATCAGATACCACCAAATATGTCCAGACCCAGAGGACAGAGATAAACATCTCAGAACACTGACTCCTTCCATAAGAAAGGATACAAAGACAAAACCATCAACAACAGCATAAACATGGTCTTGAAACCCGAAGAGAAAATCTCCTCCAATACAAAGAGAAAAAAACAAATAACCGTGTCCCTCTAGTCACCACATACAACCCAGCACTAGAAGGGATAAAAAAAGATAATCAAATATTTACAACCCATTATAACAGAGGATGAAACTCTTAAAGAAATATTCCAACAACCCCCAATATTGGCTTTCAGACAAACACCCAATCTCAGACAAAAACTAATCAGCAGGAAACTTCACTCTAAGGCCCCATACACACGGACGTTACTTACAGCAACATTTTTGAGTGTTTTTTGCAGCTCTCCATGTTATTCAATAGCCCTATACAAACACTGTAGTTTTTGAGCAGTAGCTAGCGTCAGCGTTTATGAGCTGAAAACAGAACCCAAGGGCAGCGTGTTCTGAAGCTGCAGCGCTAGAGCATTTTTGATGTTGAGCTGGCAAAACGCTCACTAATGCGCATTAACGCCGTAGCAACCTTAACCAGCATTTTTAGCCCCAGCGTTTTCAGGTCCAAAAATAGCGGAGGGATGTCTTTTCAAACAAAATGTGACGTAACGCTGGCTCTCAATAACGCGCATTAACGCCAATGCAAAACGCTGATGAAATCACGTTTTTGACGCTGATTTTTTACTGACGTCGGTCCCGACGTTACAGTTTGCTTTTTAATATGCCCGGTTGAATCAGTCCTAATTATGAAGTCACAAATAATGGAAGCAAACCCTGCAATAAAAAACATTGCAAACTGTGCAAGCAGATCAATCTATCCAAAAGTGTCACAAACACAAATGGAACCTTCAATATCATGGGATCATAGAGCTGTACCTCTAGTAATGTGGTGTACCTCATTCAATGCAATAGGTGCAGCAAAGGACCTTATGTTGGGGAAACAAGACAGAAATTGCAAACAAGGATGAATTTACACAGACATTCCATCAAGAAACATAAAGAAGATGATTTCTGCACACCTGTGGGACATCACTTCTCACAACCGGACCACACTATTGAAGACCTCAGTGTTTTAGTTCTTAAATGGAATTTCTGAACTATCCAGGAAAGGAAAAAGTTTGAACTAAGAATAATTCTTCTTTGTGACACAAAAAATAACGGTTTAAACTTAGATATAGGTTTTCTTACTCATTGTTCTAAAGTTTTACAAGCCCCTCTGTGACTGCCACCCCCCC
>BLSH010212574.1:187754-199758 GCA_018402905.1 Glandirana rugosa
ACAAGGCGGTCTAAACGGAGTTCACCCCGTGCGGTCTCCACCTGGAGTACCGGAGGTCCAAGTTAGCGTTCCATGTCTGGAAACACACGTCTTGTTTTCTAGGCAACCGCCAGCGGAGCCTGCGTGACCATCGCGGGACCCCAGCCATAGCCGAAAACATGTAGAAAGGAGGAGATTTCGAAGATGGCGCCCAAGACGCGTCCTATCTTCGTCTCCCTTAGGACTGTTAGGACCATCGAGGCCTAACCGGAGCCGCAGGAACCATGCGGCTGCTAGTAGGGATCACAGAATCCGAGACACCCCTATCCCTCAACACCTGGGACTCAATAGCCAAGCCGTCAAAGCCAGCGAGGGTAAAGCAGGGTGCAAGATGGGCCCCTGAGACAGTAGGTCTTCGTGAATTGGAAGATGCCACGGAACATCTGTCACCATCTGTACTACGTCGGCGTACCAAGGACGCCGAGGCCAATCCGGAGCTACCAGGATTGTCAGGATTCCCTCTGCTTCTATCCTGCGCAGAACCCGCGGTAGAAGCTTTAGAGGAGGAAAGATGTACAAAAGCCGATACCGACCCCAGGGCGCTACCAGTGCGTCCGAGGCGACCGCCAACGGATCTTTTGTTCTGCACACAAAGGTCTGTACCTTGCGATTGAACCTGGAGGCCATGAGGTCCACCTCTGGCGTGCCCCACTTGAGGCAAATCTGGCGGAACACTTCTGGATGTAGGGACCATTCCCCCTGATCCAGAATCCGGCGGCTGAGAAAGTCCGCTTGCCAGTTTTCCACGCCTGGCATGTAGATTGCAGAGAGAGCTGGCACGTGAAGTTCTGCCCACCGAAAGATCAGAGCCGCCTCCACAGCTGCTGCCGAGCTTCTTGCTCTGCCCTGATGGTTCACATATGCCACAGCCGTGGCATTGTTCGAATGAACCCGAACAGGGAGGCCTCGCAGCCTTTCTGACCAACGTGACAGATAAAGTCTGATCGCTCTCAGTTCCAGTACATTTATTGGAAGACAAGCTTCCTGCACTGACCAACGACCCTGGGCAGAGAACTGACCCAGGACACCTCCCCAGCCCGATAGGCTGGCATCCGTCGTTACTATCGACCAATTCAGGGGGAGAAAACATTTTCCCAACTTTAGGGCCGGAGCCCGAATCCACCAAATCAAGGATCTTCGGGACTGATGATCCAACCTGATCAGTCTGTCTAGGGATAGGAGGGATTTGACCCATTGCGACAAAATCGCCTTCTGTAAGAGCCGAGTGTGACTCTGGGCGTAAGGTATCGCTTCGAAAGTCGCCACCATGAGCCCCAACACTCGCATACAGAACCGTAAGGAGGACCACTGGCGTGATAACAGGGTCCTCACTGCTGCCTGAAGTGTCAGGAGCTTGTTTGGTGGTAAAAACACCCTTGCCTGCACCGTGTCCAGAATCAGACCCAGGTATTCCAGCCGGCAGGATGGAGTCAACGATGATTTTGGCAGGTTGATCAGCCAACCGAACTCTTAACGTGGACACCATGATTGTCACGTTCTCCTCCAGAGCCGCAGCAGACTCTGCTCTCAGGAGTAAATTGTCGAGGTATGCTACTACCGCAATACCTCTCTGTCTCAGCAGCGCCAGCATCGGGGCCACCACCTTGGTGAACACTTGGGGAGATGAAGCCAGCCCGAAGGGAAGTGCCACAAACTGGTAATGCAGGTCCCCCACTGCGAAGCGTAGAAAACTCTGGTGACTGTGACAAACTGGAATATGGAGATACGCGTCCCTGATATCCAGGGATGCCATGAATTCCCCTTGGTGCAGGGCGGCCACGACTGAGCGGATGGACTCCATCCTGAATCTCTTCGTCTTTACGAAGCGGTTTAATGCCTTCAGGTCCAGAACTGGCCTGACACTGCCCTTTTTGGGCACCACAAAGATGTTTGAGTAAAATCCCAGAAATCTTTCCGCCATGGGTACCGGTACAATCACCCCCTTTTCGGCAAGCACCCGGACGGCGCCTAGAAGCGCCTCCCGACGCCCCTAAGGGAGTCTCAAGTTTGAAGGGAAGAACCTTTCTGGGGGCAGAGAGATGAATTCTATCCTGTACCCGGAGGACACCACCTCCAGTACCCACCGATCGGTGATGCGGGCAGTCCATCTGTCTGCGAACCCCAGCAACCGGCCCCCCACCCGTGAGTCGGGCGGGGGGCAACCCATCATGCAGAGGTTGATTTATCCTTCACTTTTTTGGACTTATACTGCCAGGGCCTTTTACTGGGCCCAGCGGAAGCCTTACTGGACTTGAAGCCCTTACTCGCTGAGCCGGGTGCCCGAAAAAACTTCTTCTGACCTGAAGAAGCAGGGCCCTGCCTACGGCGAAAATCCCGCCGCTTTGGCTCTGGAAGGAAAGTACTCTTCCCTCCCGTGAAATCCTTAATGATTTCATCCAACTGTGGGCCAAACAGACGCTCTCCCTGAAAGGGAAGATCTTCAAGAGCGTTCTTTGAAGCCTGGTTGCCCGACCAAGAGCGGAGCCACAGCACCCGCCTGATAACAATTGCAAAAACAGACATTTTTGACAATATGGGAAGAAGGTCCAAAGCAGCATGGCATATGTAGCGGAGACCCTCTTCCAAATGTTGTGCCCTCTGCACCTCAGCCTGTGCACATTCACAAGTTAAACCAGTGTGCAGTGTGGCAGCGTGCTCGTGAAGAGATTGTGCCACCACCGCAGCCGCTAGCGCCGGCCGCATGGCTGACCCAGCCAACAAGAACAGTGCCTTAGACACTGCCTCCGTGCGGCGATCGGCTGCCTCCTTAAAAGACAGAGACCCCTCCAAGGGAATGGTCGTTGCCTTATTCAGACGGGCCACTGGGGGGTCCATCGTTGGGGAAGCCCATCTCTTAGTAAAGCTATCCTCAAAGGGGTAGCGAACAGTAAAGCTTTTAGGAAAAGCAAAGGAATTTGGTGGCCGCAGCCATTCCTTGAACACTGCCTGTTCAAACACCTGATCATAAGGGTAAGCCCTAGGGGACCTAGGGGGTTTAAGTGATCCACAAATATATGTTGACTCATGCGACTCCCCTGCTTGGTCAAGCCGCATGGAGTCGCGGATATCAGCGATCAGAGTGGCCACTATCGCTTTATCACGCAAAAAAGGAGCCTCCTGATCACCTTCGCCTTCTGAGGGCAGTTCACCCTCTGATAGGTCCACAGGTGTGACCACTGAGGTGCTTTCTGGATCCGAATCCTCCCCTGAGGAAAAAGGTGGGGTGGGCTTTTTGGGGCCCCCCGGAACCGGGTCCCCCGCCCGGGGGAAGAACTCCCCAAATACCGCCCTCAGCTATTCCAGGGACACCAAGGTTCCCGGGGTGGATTGTTGATCCGCAGGTACACCTGCCATAGCCTTGCCGGCCTCTGACATCCCAGCCTTCCGGCACCCCCACTGTGTGCCACCACCTCTACCCCACCAATCAGCCAGGGAGACCAGGGAGGATTGCACCCACCGCTACCAGCACCCAGGGAGAGCCAGCTATACTTGCTGTTTTAAATGCCTCAGCACTTGTGACCGGAATGAGCAATGCCCAAAAATCCACTGCACTTCAAGAGCCTGCACCACAAAGTGTCAGCCACGTTGTCCAAGTGAAACCGGAAGTACTAATTCCGTTTATATCACTTCCTGTATACCAAAAATGACCACTGGGGGCCGCCAGAGGACAGGCCGAAAACCACATGTGATTACCAAACAATGGATGCTGCCATTAACACAAGCAGAGCTTATAGCAAAATGGTGTGGTCGGCAGACGAACGAACGGTGATCCACACCGAATGGCGGCGAAACGCTTAATGCAGTGCTCCAAACGGTCAGTGCAAGGTGCGGTACTGCGGGGGGGAGGGGGGGAACGGGAGATAATCCTCAAAGGGGTACCACCCAGTGTGTCCCCACTAACGGACCCCCACCGGCCGGCTACCACAGAAGCTGCCCAGGTGCCCACTCTCCGCACCCCTAGGACGGAAGAGGGGTCCAATCACCAATCCGACGGGCGCAACGGGTAGCCACCCGGAGCGGACTTACCGCCCCATAGAGAGGCATGCTGCTGGCCAGGCCCCTGGACAGGAACAAAACCAGTCACTGGGCTCTAGTGGGTTTTAGCCACTGGCCGCCCACACGGAACGGGCGCTATGCGGCGGGCCCCCGCTAAGGGTTGCTCGCATAGTGTCGGCCGGACTGGGGAAAGTTTTTGGATTCTAGATATCCTCTATACCACCAGCCAGCTTCTTGATAGCAGTCTTCATCAGAAAAAATCTTCAGGAGACCGCAGATCCCATAGGGAACCAGGTCTACTCCTTGCACTAGGCAATTTAAAACTGGTGTGCTATGCAGAGCAGGGGGATTATATGCTAAGGTGAGGACAGCCCCCTGGGAGGGGCCAACCTATGCTTTTGTTTTATTTTTGCCTAGTCTACTCCTAGTAATATGAGCATAACCCACGTGTTATAAGAAGGCTGCGTCTGTCAGTGAACGGAAGAGTAATATAACTTTTTTATGTATACTCCAAAATTTAGGTGTGTTCAAGAGCATAGTACAAAGAATGATAACAGTATGCAAAAGTAACCTACTCCAACCAATGAAAAAACAGCTTATGAAGTGAACTTTTCAGTTATGTAGCAAATTCATAAAGCTAACTGAAACAATGCAGAAATTGAGTGCATTTTAAATTTGTGCTGCCGATACTGAGTGATCAGAAATGGAAAAAATTAGTCCACAGCTACAAATATGGTAGCGGCAGACTTTTACTAGAAGTATCCAGTGCCGACCTCAGCAGACCGGTCCTTTACTGGTCCCCAGCACCGGCATGTTTACTTAGTGAAGCTGGATGTGACTCCTTGCGGCTTCACAGCTGGCTTCCCACTGTGCTGCCCTTTGTGAATGTGTCTCAGAAGGCTGTGGGAAAAGAGGGGTGGGGGCAAACTCCCCCTCGGATCGCCAAAACCAGGTACCCAATCCTCAAAAAAAAAAAAAAGAAAATGTATCCAAAAGTGATAGAGGAGTGTGTTGTGGTTTTCTAGAAAAGCTCCCAGACACTATACAAGCACAGTGAAAAACATATGATTCCATACGGCCTCTTGGCTTCAGTTCTGAAAGCTTCACAGCCCAGGGGGTCATATGCTGGGTTCCAGAGGCGTAACTAGAACCTTCAGGGCCCTGGTGCAAGAAATTATGTAGGGACCCCCAGACCCCTGGCCAGGACCCTTCCCTATTCCCACTGACCATGGGGCTCTTTACTCCCGTTGAGGGTCCCTTTATTATGGTCCCATCGAATAAACGAATAGTTGTGTACCGAGCCTCCCATTCATTCAGAAACGGAAGTTTAGTAAAAACAGTTTACTATGCTTCAGTTATGAGTGAACCAATTGGTACCAATCACTGACTCTGTCCATTCAGAAAAGGAAGGAGCCGGTAAATGACAAATTTACCGACCCGTTCCCATGTCTCCATCATGATACATCTTCTACAGCAGCTGGCAGTAGAGGAGAGGGGGGAAGACAGCAGCTCTGTGGGGGGACCATGGAAGCACACAGGGACCCTGGGAACTGCAGAAGACAAGTAAACTGCATAGGAGGGGCGGCGGGGGGCAGCATATAGAGAAACCAATCTCCTCCATTAGGAGGAAAATGAAGGAGATTGGTTCCTCTAAATGCCACCACCGCCATCCCTCCTATCCAGGTGTACAAGGGAGGCACCGGGCCCCTTGGTGCACGGGGCCCGGTTGCAATTGCAACCCCTGTAGTTATGCACCTGCTGAGTTCACGTCTTTGTGCGCTGCGTTTCTGGCACAGCGCATATTACATGTTTGATTTCTATTAGAACACACATTTTCATAAGAGCTTATCAAAGTTTGATGCGCTTTCATGAAAACGGTCAATGGGAGCACATTTAAACACTTCAACTCCGGAGGATTTTACCCACGTTCATGACATATCCATTTTTTGCTACAGTTGTATGCAAAAGTTTATGAACCCCTGACAATTTCCATGATTGTCATTTATAAATATTTGGGTGTTTGGATCAGCAATTTCATTTTGATCTATCAAATAACTGAAGGACACAGTACTATTTCAGTGGTGAAATGAGGTTTATTGGATTAACAGAAAATGTGCAATATGCATCAAAACGAAATTAGACAGGCGCATGAATTTGGGCACCTTTGTCAATTTTGTTGATTTGAATAGCTGTAACTACTTAGCACTGATTTATTGGAACACACAATTTGGTTGGTGAGCTCATTAAGCCTTGAACTTCATAGACAGGTGCATCCAATTGTGAGAAAAGGTATTTCAGGTGGCCAATTGCAAGTTGTTGTTCTCTTTGACTCTCCTCTGAAGAGTGGCAACATAGGGGCCTCAAAACAACTCTCAAATTACCTGAAAACAAAGATTGTTCTAGATTATGGTTTAGGGGAAGGCTACAAAAAGTTATCGCAGAGATATAAGCTGTCAGTGTCCACTGTGAGGAACATAGTGAGGAAATGGAAGACCACAGGCACAGTTCTTGTTAAGGCCAGAAGTGGCAGCTACATAAAATGTTGGAGAGGCAAAGGCAAAGGATGGTGAGAACGGTCAAAAACAGCCCACAGATCACCTCCAAAGACCTACAATATCAACTTGCTGCAGATGGTGTCACTGTGCATCGTTCAACAATTCAGCGCACTTTGCACAGGGAGAAGCTGTATGGGAGAGCGATGCAAAAGAAGCCTTTTCTGCACACACGCCACAAACGGAGTCGCTTGAGATATGCAAACGCACATTTGGACAAGCCAGCTTCATTTTGGAATAAGGTGCTGTGGACTGATGAAACAAAGATTGAGTTATTTGGTCATAACAAGGGGTGTTATGCATGGTAGCAAAAGAACACAGCATTCCAAGAAAAACACTTGCTACCTACAGTAAAATTTGGTGGAGGTTCCATCATGCTGTGGGGCTGTATGGCCAGTGCCGTATTGGGAATCTGGTTAAAGTTGAGGGTCGCATGGATTCCACTCAATATCAGCAGATTCTTGAGAATAATGTTGAGAAATCAGTCACAAAGTTGAAGTTACGCCAGGGCTGGATATTTCAACAAGACAATGACCCAAAACACTGCTCAAAATCTACTCTGGCATTTATGCAGAGGAACAAGTACAATGTTCTGGAATGGCCATCCCAGTCCCCAGACCTGAATATCATTGAACATCTGTGGGGTGATTTGAAGCGGGCTGTCCATGCTCGGCAACCATCAAACCTAACTGAACTGGAGATGTTTTGTAAGGAGGAATGGTCCAAAATACATTCATCCAGAATCCAGACACTCATTACAGGCTATAGGAAGCATCTAGAGGCTGTTATTTCTGCTAAACTAAATTTTGATGTCATTTTTCTGTTGGGGTGCCCAAATTTATGCACCTGTCTAATTTTGTTTTGATGCATATTGCGCATTTTCTGTTAATCCAATAAATCTCATTTCACTACTGAAATATTACTGTGTCCTTCAGTTATCTGATAGATCAAAATGAAATTGCTGATCCAAACACCCAAATATTTATAAATAACCATCATGGAAATTGTCAGGGGTTCCTAAACGTTTGCATACAACTGTATTTGGCACTGCGCTATTTTAACTGGCGATTGCGCGATCATGCACTGCTGTAGGCAAACAACGTTTATATCATTTTTTCACACAAATAGAGCCTTCTTTTGATGGTATTTGATCACCACTGTTTTTTTTTTTCGTTTTTGAGCTATAAACTAAAAAAGCATACATTTTGAAAAAAATATATGTATTTTTTACTTTTTGTTATAAATCATATCCAATAAAAAAACATTTAAAAATCAAATTTCTTCATACATGTATTCTGCTACGTGTCTTTGGTAGGAAAAAAACAAACAAACAATAAGTATATATTGATTGGTTTGTGTGAAAGTTATAGCATCTACAAACTATGAGATATATACTGGAAATGTTATTTATTTATTTATTTTATACTAGTAATGGCGGTGATCAGCGACTTATAGAGGGACAGTGTGCAATCTGACATCTCCAGTGACACTAATACAGTGATCAGTGCTAATAATTTACACTGTCACTGTACTAATGACACTGGCTGGGAAGGGGTTAACATTAGGGACAATCAAAGGGTTAAATGTGTGCCTAACAATGTTAACCTATGTGTAATGTGTGCTCATTTTATTAAGCAATGTGCTGGTTTTTACTCCCTGCTTCGCAGTGACACAAAAACCAGCACATCTCCGCTGTCAGAAGAGAGCTTTGTGTTGTTTACATACACAAAGCTCTCTCCTGTCATTCGCTCCGACGATTGCCAGGTCCCGACCAGTGATAGCACAGCATCCAATCAGGTGCAGTCGCTGTTCGGGTATTCATATAACTGTGGGTGCCAAGTGTCTGAATAGAATAGCAGGCAGGGGAGATTCCTCCATCCATTATGTTTAGAGTGGCTGCCTTTAGTACCTGCCAGTAATGCATAAGAACAGACTAAGCAAGATGGCATATGCATAATATAAAATAATAATGGAAAAGGTAACACAGATTAGTAAGTATGTAGGCATGCACAATTTTTAACTCACAAATACAGTGTGGCGGGATTAAAAAACAGATGATTTCACTTTAATTTTCTTTTCTTAGTCAGTTTATACATTTTTAAACTGCTGTTTTAAATCTGTATCTTTCACTATTTACTATATACTGTATATACTTGTTTTGTAAGGAACCATTACAAACATGGCAAAGGATTCCCCATGAACTATGGGTTAGCTATAGAGACAACACAGCAGTAGTAGCCTGCCTTTTATTTCACTTTGTCTGAAATTTTGGACTGCCCCATACAATTGGGGATGAGCCACAGCTGGCATTATATTATCCACATCTTTGTGTAAATAGGCTTTACATCCTAGAAAATCTGAAAAGTAGCCTAAAGTCACAGTGAATTCTGTAAAGATCAGACTTCTTTAACCCATTTACTTCAGCAATAAGCATGTATGCAGCGGCAGGGGCAGGGTGGGTGGGCCTTAACACTCAGCCACCGTATATATGCGTCACTGCCTTGTTCTGGGGCACACTCCATCAGCACCCCCAGAACTGTGACCCAGGATTGGGAGCAGGTAGGTTTAGCTCCTGATTACATCAGCACTGTACAGCCAATCAAAGTGCGGCAAGACCACATCTTCTGACTCCAGGCATCATGGCCCATTTGAAGTGCTGGCTTCAGCTGGGGTAAATGGGTGAAGCATATCTGGGAGTGATAAAATGCTTCACCTATAAAAAGCAGCCTAATGCTCCACCTACTAGCTCTAAAGAATGCAAAATATTAGTATGCAATATTTCAAATGTACGCAACTTAAAGGGGAATCTCTCAACCTACAACAACTATTTTTAATCCTTATGCTGTTAGTCTTAGTAAATAGATAGAAAGGTATATTTGCATTTCTTCAGTTGCTTCATGGTTTCTTGCCTAGGCCAAAATTATGTCATACACCCCAGGAGTCTTCATGGGCATTTTTTGCTTTCATCTGGATAAGGGGTTTTCTCAGCATAGCACTCCCTTCTGCCTGCATGTTTGAGCTAAGGGTAGATGGATTCCAGGAAGTAAATGCTACATGAATTATCTGCCCATACTCAAGATGGCTGCATCTAGAAATGCTAAAGTCGTTTTTCAAAATTATTTTTCAACAAAATAAAGCATGGAGACACGGATGGACGGGGGAGTTTGCTTTGAATATTAAAAATGAATTAAATAGCACTTTAATTAGTGTAGTCAGATACAGTTCAAGCAGTTTTAAAAACAAAGCAAAAAATTTAATATTATGAAGCTTACCAATCCTTAGATGTTGTGGCTGCATTTGTTTTCTTTTTTAGGCTTTTTTCCCCTCCTTGTTCATCTGGTGACCTGGCCAGTAACACATTTCCTGTATAGTGCCGTCACTCTGAATGAAGGAGCACAGGAGCACCTTTGAACAGCAACATTGTTAATCTGGGAGGAGGGAAGTGTTAGATGTACTAGCAGATTGAGACACACTAACAAACTAAACCTGAACTCCAGCTAACACTTTAATCACTACCCGTCTGGCCTATAGACAAATGGCGACCGGGTGGTGGTACAGATATCCTGACCGGATGTCATATGATGTCCAACCGGATAACTCGTGATCACACGCCCCCAGGGGTGTACATCGCAGCGATCGGTGGTGCAGTGTGTCAGCCATCAGAAGCTCTTTACCACATGATCAGCCGTGACCAGCTGATCACAGTGTAAACAGGAAGAGAGTCAATCGGCAGCTCTCCTGACAGGGGGGGGGGTGTTTATCAGTGCAGCCCCCCTGAAGATCACCACCCAGGGAGCCTGCCCAGGGACCACCAGGGAGCCCACCCAGGGACCACCAAGGAGCCCACCCAAGACCACCAGGTAAGGGGCACACACCATACTATAGGGGTGGCACTGTGCCCATCTGTGATGCGTTCCAGTACCTCCTTATCAGTGACACTTAACAGTGCCCTCTATTAGTGCCTCCTATGAGTGCTCACCAGTGCCCCACAGTGCCACCTTTCAGTGCCCCACGGTGCCACCTATCAGTGCCACATACCAGTGCCCATCAGTGCCACACATCAGTGCCTATCAGTGCTTAGTGCCACCTATCAGTGCCCATCAGTGCCGCCTATGACTGCCCATCAGTGTCGCTTATCAGTGCCCATTAGTGTTGAATATCAGTGCCACCTATCAGAGCCCATCAGTGCTGCATATAAGTGCCTCATCATCAGTGCCCAACAGTGCCACCTCATCAGTGCCGCCTCATCAGTGCCAATCAGTACTGCCTCATCAGTGCCCATCAGTGCAGCCTCATCAGTGCCCATCAGTGAAGGAGAACATGTACTTATTTACAAAGCTTTGTGACAGAAATAAAGAAAAACTTTTTTTTTCAAAATTTTCTGTTTTTTTTATTTGTAGCACAAAAAATAAAATCCCCAGGGGTGATCAAATACCACCAAAAGAAAGCTTTATTTGTGGGAAAAATTGTTTGGGTACAGCGTTGCACGACCGCGCAATCGTCATTCAAAATGTGATAGTGCTAAAAGCTGAAAATTGATCTGGACAGGAAGGGGGAAAGTGCTTGGTATTGAAGTGGTTAAAAGCAGTTACAGAGAACATATTTTCCTCCTTTTGGTTATTACATAAATGAATTAAAGCTGATCGTTGCAAGCACCCCTGTCAGCGCTAAATGGTTTTTCTCAACTCTGTAACTGCTACCTATGCAGAACAGCTTGTTCTGTTAAAAAAACAACAGACTTATCGGTCAGAACACCAGGTCTTTAGAAAAAAAAAGTAAAAAAAAAAAAAAGAAAATGAATGCAGCCATCACGTCTAAGACTTGGAAAGGTGAAATGTAATAAATGTTTGCTTTTAGGTTTAATACCGCTTTAAAGTTCTGGTTTAAAATAAAAAAACGTAGACCATAAATAAAGCAATTAAGCTCAAAACCACTATACCGTATGTCCCCTTTACATAGTTACATAGTTACATAGTTATTCAGGTTGAAAAAAGACACAAGTCCATCTAGTTCAACCAAAAAAAAAAAAAAAACAATTATATATAACTAAACAATCCCATATACAATCCTTCACCCACAGTTGATCCAGATGAAGGCAAAAAAACCCCAGCAAAGCGTGATCCAATTTGCTATAACGGGGGAAAAATTCCTTCCTGATCCCCCAAGAGGCAATCGGATTCACCCTGTATCAACTTTACCTAAAAATGTTAGTACCCAGTTATATTATTTACATTAAGGAAAGAATCCAGGTTTTTTAAAGCAATCAACCGTGCTGGCCAATACCACCTCTGGGGGGAGTCTATTCCACATTTTCACAGCTCTTACTGTGAAGAAACCTTTCCATATTCGTAGATGAAATCTTTTTTCCTCTAGACGTAAAGAGTAAAACTGGGGAAGCCAAGAGGGAACAGATAAAC
>BLSH010212574.1:236299-262412 GCA_018402905.1 Glandirana rugosa
TAATTACCCGGTACCGTCGACATCGTAGTCGGTATGCGATCAGTTCTTTTCCGGGCCTCGACTTCTCGTCGTATTCACCTCCCGGAGTGTACTGACCCAACGACCCGTCCGATGGCTTCCCCTCCAACAAATTAAAACTCAACCCTACTCCCCAGTCATTAACCAGAGTTATCTTCGTATCCCACACCGTCCCACACCGAGACCCCCCAAACCCAGTCCCTCCTCGACAACCCTTCAGTCACGTCTCGGGTCGTCTGTCGTCCTCTTCAACACACACAAAACCCCAGTAACAGGACAACTTTTTATTTACTACCAGGTTGATTTGCGTTTGGCCTACCTTATCGTACGGCGACGTTCTACGACACCATCGGTACGACCAAGTCATACGGAAGTTAAAACTGGCATACTGAACCAGCATGGCTACCACAGCATCTTGCAGCGGCATGCTATTCCATCCGGTTTGCGTTTAGTTGGACCATCATTTATTTTTCAACAGGACAATGACCCCAAAACACACACAACTTCTCCTGCTGTCTGCTGGGCTCTGCACTGACTTCCCAACAGCTCCTCCCTGACCCAAACCCCCCAGAGCCACACCCTGCCACACCCTATGCTTCTATTGAGACCAATTACTGACCCCTCATCCCAACTCAAAATTAAACAACCTCCCCTTCGGTAGCCTGCCCAGCAACCCAGTCATGTGAGGCCCTCCACTTATGCTGCTCTTCAGCTCCGGGCCTTTTCTTGACTAGCGTATGGCTGATGCTACAGCTGCCATGGCCCATTAATACCGCCACCCCTTCTATCCTACATCACCTTAAATTACGACTTTATGTGCATTTAAATGGCCGTAACCACCCTTTATTAAACAACCATAATAAAAACATAGCAAACAAAACATGTTCCATTTTAAATTCTTAACTGTCTGAATTTGTCTCAGGTAAGTGAAGGAAGGATTACCATCGCATCGGCTGTACACCAACCACATAAGGATCCTTGCCCCTAGCAGTTCCACCGGCTCAGGGACAAACGTTACCATTTATCACCTGATGCAGCCCGATAGCCCATTCCACTTTTGCAGGGAAGGTACCCATACCAAGATGGGCCCCAACCCGTTCCACTTCATTTACTCCAGTTATAAATAACATTCCAACCTTCAAAAACCCGAGACCCCTGCCACAGACACCCACCAGTGACACTGCACGCGTGGGCAGCCTGCCACAGCCTTAAGGCCCGTTGACGCCCCTCTTGCAAACCTAGGAACCACATGTCAATGCCCACAGCCGAGAAGTGCACGCCATTGCCCCTCAGGTAGATCCTATTATCTCCATCCAACTCAATATGCCGAACTGCCAGCCCACCATTGTGAACAAAGAACCTGGCCACTTCTCTATTCGCCTTTATCCTGGCTTTATTAAGCCGCTCCACCGACCGGGCCATGCGCCAGGAAGCCCTGGCAATAATGTCAGACCAGATGAACACGGTGTCCGGGAAAGATGACTTTAAGCGGAGAAAGTCCCACTTAATATCCCTGATCAGTTCCTTAGACGTCCTCAAGCTGAGGTCGTTCCCTCCAACATGCAGCAATAGCACATCAGGAGGTCTGTCCAACCGAGCGCACCGCTGAACTTCCGGCAGCACCCTGGACCACCGCATCCCCAATCCACCTAACCACCGCTGCACTACGGGGAAACCCAGTTGCCTGCCTTCCGGCCTAATTACTGCTCTCTTAGCTCCCCAATGCACATAAGAATGGCCCAGGATCCACATGAGGCACACTGGATCTGAAAAACACAAAAGAGCAACAAACAAAACAATGAACATCCCCCCAACTCATTAAATCCCTTCCCACATCCTTATGTACCACATGAACTCAAACAGTACGGACATGCAACAATAAACACAAAAAATGCCCCACCTGTATTCCTGCTCGCATCCAAGAGTTTTTTCCATTAAAGAAGGTGAGGGCGTACATACAAACGAAAACGTTGGGGCTCCCAACAACCAATCCGCTGTAGGATCTGGTGCTCAAGCCCCAGCGCGCCGCCTCAGTGGCTGCCCCAATACAAAAAGAATGTGAGGAGTACTCCCCCGGCGAAAATCCTCACTCCCCCAAACATTTACGCAGCACGGAAACAAATTGATACCTGGATAATGCGGAGCTATCCTCATGAATCAAAAAGGGGCCATGCCTAGCTGGCCGAACTATATGCCAGGCCCTCACCACAGAGACCGGCATAAGGAGAAACCCGGTACCCTACCAAGCTCCACTCTAGTCCCCCTCCAAACCTGATCAGTTTTTGATTTCCATATATGCAACATCCCTGCATTCCCTTGCTCCACCACATCCAAAACTCCCAGCCTCCCAGCCACCGTCTTGGAAGGACTAACCAATTCCCCTACTCGCAAGGCTCCAAAAAAGGCCAAAGAAAACGCCGTCCGAAATAACTGAACTTCAAATGGCGTCAGACACACCCGGGGAAGAACATTAGACAACACCCTGAGCATCCCAAATGATATAGGACGACGAGAATCCGACCTCCCACAACCCTTTCTGTAACCCCTCAGAGCCATACGTACCACCAAGGACTTGGTAACATCTGTAACACCAGCCAATTTAAACATAAAGGCTATGCCAGCCATCTTTCGGCCCAGCGACGTAGCAGGCACCCCCTCCGCGCAATTCTTTTCTATAAAGCATAACATAACCTGTAACCTGTCCTCATCCCCGAAACAACCCCCAACCCTACTCACCAGAGCGTGCCATTCACGCCAGACGTGCTCGTATGCACACCACGTAGCAACCGCTACCGACCTCTTGACTAGGGCAGTTATGGTGGCAAAACGAGATCCCACAATTTGATTGGGCATGGGATGCCAAGCTGCTCCGCCTCCGGCACCAACTGCCGGAATCTGTCCCACTGCAACAAGAAAGTGCATCAGCCACGTTATTCTCAACTCCCGGGACATGCACAGCAGTCACAAAATCATTCAAACGCAAACACAACAAAACCAGGTAACGCAGCAAGTGGACCACCGGCGGTGGGTGACGAAGCCGACAATGAGTTAATGGCCTGAACTATGCCCATGTTGTCACAGTGGAAACTTACCCGTCGATTCTGGAATTCCTCCCCCCACAACACAATGGCCAGCACAATTGGGAACAATTCCAACAGCACCAGGTTTCTCAAGAGGTCAGAACCCTCCAATACAACCGGCCATTTTCCGGCACTCCAACGGCCTCGAAAGTAAGAAGCATAATCCACTGAACCAGACGCGTCCGTGTACAGATCTAATTAGTCCGCAGAAACAGCCGAACTCATCCAAAAAGACCTACCAATGTACTGGTCCAAAAACATAGCCCAAACCCGCAAATCTTCCCTATGCTCCTGACAGATGCGAACAAAATGGTGCGGAGCCTTGACCCCCGCAGTTGCTGACTCCAAATGTCTGCAGAACACCCGCCCCATTGGCATGATCCGGCAGACAAAGTTGAGTTTGCCTAACAACGATTGTAACCCCTTCAACGGAACCTTAGACCGTAGCATAACTCCAGACACTGTCCCCCGAAGGCCTTCCAGCTTGTCCAGCGGTAACCAACATTCTATCCTCCGGGTGTCAATAATAATTCCCAAGAACTTCAGCTCAGTAGTAGGACCTTCTGTTTTTTCCGTCAATAACAGTACCCCAAAAACGTCAAAAATGTGCTGTAGCGTAGTCAGCAATGTCAAGCATGTCGGGTCCTCCGGCGGGCCTATGACCAGAAAATCATCCAAATAATGTACGATTGACTGAAGACCCGACAAATCCTTGATTACCCATTCCAAAAAAGAACTGAACAACTCCAAATAGGCACACGAAAACGTGCAACCCATTGGGAGGCAGCGATCGACAAAGTAGTCCCCGCCCCACTTACAACCCAACAGGCGAACACTGTCCGAGTGTACTGGCAAAAGGCGAAAGCCCGACTCGATGTCGGTCTTAGCCAAGAGCGCCCCTTCCCCAAATTTTCGAACCCGTGCAATAGCCTCATCAAAAGACGCATACGACACCGTGCACAATGAGGGGTCGATCGCATCATTAACAGATCCACCTTTCGGGTATGAAAGATGGTGGATTAAGCGAAACTTGTTCGGTTCCATTTTGGGCACCACCCCCAAAGGAGAAACCACCAGGTTATCAACAGGTGGCGAAGAAAAAGGACCCGCCATCCTACCCAAAGCCACTTCTGCAGTTTACAAAAAAACACTTCTGGATGCATATAGGTCGACCGTAAATTACCCGAAACTGGAGGAATACTGTCCAAAGAACTAGAAATCTGAAAACCATCCGTAAAACCCAGCCACAACACTCTAGCCGCCGCCCTATTCGGATATCTGCTTAGGTACAGGGCCAGCTTTTCCACCCTCACTGGCGTCCTCCCTTTTTCCAGTGTCGGCTGATTTCTTTCCAGCCTTAAAACACTTGGATAGGGGGTGCGAACCTTCCCAACAGAGCATTCGTGGCAGAAACGGCAAGAGCCCCCGAACTTACAGGCACCCTCATTAAATTGCCAGCAAAACCCCTTCCTTTTTGTGGCCGATGGTGACGAGGCGGCCGCACCCCCGGCCCCACTAAGAAAGGGGGAAGGCGCGACCCTGGCTTGTGTCATGAGTCTCATCCACAAGCCTATGTCTTTGTGGTCCCACGGCAACGATGGCCGCACTGCCTTCCTTTGACGAAACTGCTCGTCATAGCGTAGCCACGCTACTCCCCCATACACTCTTTGGGTCTCGCTGATGGAGTCCAAATAGCAGAATAAGGGCCGAGCAGTTTTCCGGCGCCTTCTCGCCTATAACGCTGGCCAGAATGTTAAACGCCTGCAGCCAATTGGTAAAAGTCTGTGGAATATGTCTGTACCGTTGCTTTTCTTCCTCCTCTTTCTTGCTTTCGTCGGGCTAAACCTTATCCAGGTTAAACTTTTCCAACGGCAGCAGGGAGAAAATCTCCACATAATCCCCTTTCCAAATTTTTTCCCTAGTTTCTGCTTTCAAATGGGCCCCCAGGGGGCCCTCAAAGCAAACGTACATCTCGCAGCGGGCGGCATCTGCTAGCCTTACCCCATCGGAGGCAATCTCCCCCTGAGAAGCCGATTCCTTTTGCATACTACTCTGGGCAGCTCCTGATGCTGCTGGGGGCACCTCAGCCAGACCCCCTGTTGCCGGTGCACCTGTCGGCTGAAGAATCACAGACGCTGCCCCTGGTGGCCCCGGGGTTCCCGTGACGGCCGTCACTGTGTTTCACATCGACATCCACACTGTAGACGGCAACACTACGGGGGGTACCACACCTGCCCCGAACCCTCTCCCTACCAAGTCCCTATAACCAGCGCCAGCAACAAATTGGGAAGGAGAGCGTCCCCAGCTCCCCCAGTCTCTGGGCCACCAGGCCCCCCAACAACCCCAGGGCCCCCCCCAGCAGCAAGCGTTTGTAAAGAGAGCAGCCCACCCCCCACATTAGCCAGTGATGTCAACCCAGCGTTACCAGACATAGACAATGGGACATGAGGCACAGGCAAGGACAAAGATAGTGACTCACCATGCTGCTGCGGTGAAGCCGTCCACCCAGCCGATCCCCGGATCCCTGCAGCGCACCGATCCCTTTGTCTGCCGCCGGAACATGTGCAGGCTCATCCTCTCCTCTTGATTCAGAGACCTCTGCCTCTGAACGTTCCTCCAAGGTCAGGGCAGGTGCCACAACCGCTGGGAAATAGGGTTGCCACATCATCTCTTTAATCCAGGACACATATGATTTGCACAGGTTCTGAGGCTAATTTTAGGCCCCTTTCACACAGGCGGATCGTTCGGGTCCGCCTGTCAGTCTTTCAGGCAGACCCGAACGGACGCTCCATTGCGCTCTATGGAGCGACGGATGACAGCAGTGACATGTCCGCTGACACCCGATCCGCTCTGATCCGCCAAAAACTGATGGATGGAAACCCTATTTTCCATCCGTCTGGCGGATCGGATCGGAGACGGTCCGTGTTCATCCGATTCTCCATAGAGGAGAATGGAGCTGTGACAGGACAGTCTCTGCACGGAGTGCAGAGACTGGATCCCCGCTGAGCAGCGGAGCCTGTCAAAACGGGCTCCGCTAGTGTGAAAGAGCCCTAATGCAGATCAGGCACCAAGTGAGTTTAATTACCACCTTAATCAGCCACAGAACCTGTGTAATTAATATGTGTCCTGGATTAAAGGGATGATGTGGCAACCCTACTGCGGAAGGAGCCGAGCGCCCGGCCGTGATGTCATCACCTACCGGCACCCGCTCCGCACTGCCTCTGACACGCTGCCTTCCTCCCGGTCTGCTCAGCCTGCCTGGAGCCGATTGCCGCCATGACACCAGGGACCTCCTCTTCTGTCGCTGCCGGTAGCCGCGGCCATCATGGGTATGTGGGCCGAGCTAGCCACTGCTGTCCTCCCACACCGGGCCGCTCCGCAGGCAGGGGAAGGCCCTGTCTGGCCGGCCGAATGGTCCTGATCCACGGTCGATGGGCGCCTGGAGGGAGACAGGGAAGGCGCTATCCCGACCGGGTCCCGCCTATGACAGGGATTACTCCCAGCCCCGCTGGCGGTGAGAGGGGCACGCCTTTTTGCCTTTGGGGCTGAAGGGTGCAGATTTGGGCTCCCTGAACGGCGGCTCACCCGGGGAGTGGCCTCTGGGCTAAAGCACGCAGGAGGCCGTGACCTCCTCTCACATGGCAATGAGGGAGCAGGCGAAGATTCTTTTATTGGATTCCTGAGTCTTTTGCATTGTCACTTGAAGCAGCCTGTTGTTAGTGTCCCAGAATTTTATTGTCACATCTACTGCAGGCGCCGGAGCCTCCGGGAGAGGGCAAGACAGAAAGGACAGGTGGAAGTCGTAATTTGCGAAAAACGGAGATTGCTTGGTGGCAGAGTGGATAGAGTTATTGTAAGCAAACTCAGAAAGTGGCAGCAATGGAACCCAATCGTCCTGTGAAAAAGAAGAAAAACTCCGGAGATACTGTTCCAAAGTCTGATTGGTCCTTTCAATTTGCCCATTAGTCTGTGGGTGATATGCTGAAGAGAAGGACAGTTCAACCTTGAGTGACTTACATAATGCCTTCCAAAATCTTGAGGTGAACTGCACACCCCGGTCAGAGACGATGTTTGCTAGGACCCCATGTAATCTTATAATTTCTTTTATGAACACCTCTGCGGTTTCGGGGGCCGATGGTGTGCCCTTCATGGGTAAAAAGTGAGCCATTTTAGTTAAACGGTCGACCACTACAAAGATGGTGAAGTACCCTTGAGATGGGGGTAGCTCTACAATAAAATCCATGGCTATCATTTTCCATGGTCTTTCTGGTACTGGAAGCAGGTTCAGGAGACCCCAGGCTCTGTTTTTGCAGTTCTTATTTTGTATACAGGTCTTGCATGACCCCACATAGTCTACAGTCTTTTTCGAGCTGAGGCCACCAGAAGGAACGCTGCAGGAGGTCTACTGTCTTATGAGCCCCAAAGTGTCCTGCCAGTTTATGGTCATGGCATTGCTCGAGTAGCGCTGTGCGTAGTTCCCCGGGCACAAAGATTTTGTTGTTGTGCCAAAGTAGCCCCTCCTTGGCCTGTAGCGCGGTGTCCAAGAGGTTGGTGTTCCCAGTTGAAGCGACTGATTTGTGCAACTAGATTTTCCTACATCAGTAGGAAGTTTCCAGAGGGAAGTATTGTGTCGGGAGGTATAGGATCTCCGGGTATGCTGAACATGCGTGAAAGCGCATCTGGTTTTGTGTTCTTTGACCCTGGCCTGTACGTAATGTGCAGGGAGAACCTAGAAAAGAAGAGTGCCCATTTGGACTGCCGGGGCTTCAGTCTTTTAGCTGCTCGCAAGTATTCTAGGTTCTTGTGGTCGGTATAGACCAAGATCGGGTGTGTAGTTCCTTCCAGGAGGCAGCGTCATTCCTCAAGTGCTGACTTGATGGCCAGAAGCTCTCTGTCCCCCACGTCATAATTCCTTTCAGGTGCGGCTAGTTTGCAGGAGAAGAAGGCAACAGGGTGGAGCAAGGCCTTTGTACCTTGCCTTTGAGAAAGCACTGCTCCCACTGCCGTTTCCGAAGTCCACCTCGAGGACGTAGGGGAGAGCCGGGTCAGGGTGTTTTAGAACTAGTGCAGATGTAAACACCTTCTTGAGGGTCTCAAAAGTTGCCTTTGCCTCAGGAGTCCAGCAAAACCGGTTATTCTGTTTGGTCAACTGTGTGATAGGTGACACAATGGCAGAAAACCCCTTAATAAATTTCTGGTAAAAGTTAGCGAATCCGATGAAACGCTGGACTCCTTTCTTGTCGGTTGGCACCGGCCGCTCCAGGAGGGCTGAGACCTTCTGGGGGTCCATCTCAATGCCAGAGACCGAGATGACCAACCCCAGGAATTGAATGCTCTGGTGTTTGAACACACATTTTTCGGGCTTGGCATACAGCCCATGCTGACGGAGTCGGGTTAGAACACACTTGACATGTCGGCGGTGCTCCTCCAAAGTTGGGGAGAAAATCAGGATGTCATCCAAGTACACGATAACGAATAGGTCTAGGTAGTCTCTGAAAATATTGTTAACAAAGTGCTAGAATGTGGCGGGGGCATTACAGAGCCCGAATGGCATCACCAAGTATTCAAAGTGGCCAAATTGGGTATGAAAGGCGGTCTTCCATTCGTCACCCTCCCAGATTTGGACCAAATTATAGGCTCCCCGAAGATCCAGCTTGGTGAAGATAGTGGCCGAGCCCAGCCTCTGAAACAATTCAGGTACCAGCGGAAGCGGGTAACGATTCTTTATCGTGATGTTGTTTAGTTCCCGATAATGTATACAGGGCCGTAAGGAGTGGTCCTTCTTTTCCACGAAAAAGATACCCGCTCCTGCGGGTGACGTGGATGGCCGGATGAACCCCTTTTTTAAGTTTTCATCGAGGTAAGTTTTGAGAGTGTTTAGCTCCAATTCTGTCAAAGGGAAGATTCTTCCGAAAGGGATCTCCGCCCCAGGGAGGGGCTCGATGGGACAATCATAGCGCCTATGAAGGTTGAGGAGCTCAGCCCCCTTTTTAATAAAAACGTCCAGGAAAGCATGGTACTCTGGGGGAACCAACTGACAGGTATCAGATTCAGGGTCAGAGTCCAGACATAGTAAAGTAGGGGTTGAATCAGGCGCTTCTGGCAGACAGTGTTGGAGGCAGTAGGGGGATCGGAATTGCATTCCTCCTGTAACCCAGTCAATGCTGGGATTGTGTGCCCGTAGTCATGGCAGACCAAGAATAATGGGGAACAGAGGTGATGCAATTGCATCCAGACGGAGAAGTTCCTGGTGGCCATCGGCCATGGTGGCTGGCAATGGAACAGTTTCATGGGTGACCTGACCGGATTTTAGAGCTGTTCCATCAGCAAGATGTACCATCATACCTTGGACCTTGGGTTGCAGCGGAATCTGGTGCTTAGCGGCAAATAATAAGTCTATGAAGCAACTACATGCTCCGGAATCCACGATAGCGGAGACTGTAATGTTCCCTCCAAGAAGTTGTAGCGAGAGAGACACAGCTATGTGAGACAGGTTACTGGGCGAGACCGGTGCTACAGCTGTGGCAACGGTGAGGAATTTGCATTGCTTTGCCGGGCAGGACCTCACATAATGTCCAGCTTCACCACAATATAAACAATGGTTGCTACCCCACCGGTGTTGTCGGTCTTCAGGGGTGAGCAGAGGATGAGGCAATGCCCGGGAAGACCAGACTTACCCTATACACTCCCTTAGACACCGGTCTATTTGAATGGTCAAGTCTATGAGACTCTCCAGGGAGCAGGGAACACCCACTCAAGCCAGTTCGTCTTTCAGGGGCTCGGAGAGTCCAATACGCAACTGGTGCCGGAGGGCGGCCTCGTTCCAGCCTGTGTCGGAACTCCAGCGCCTGAACTTGGAGACATAGTCTTCTGTGGGCCCACGCCCCTGTAGTAAGGCATGTAGCGCCACTTCTGCGGTGGCAGTCTGGTGCGGGTCCGCATAGAGCGGGGCCTGGAAAAAAGAGGTGAGGTCATTTAGAGATGTCGCCTTGCGTTCCAGAAGGCGATGAGCCCAGGATTGCGGTTCTCCCTGTAACAGGGATATCACAAAGCCCACCTTAGTGACTTTGAGAGCGAACGTGCGTGGCTGTAGGGTGAAGTATAATTCACACGCACTACGGAAAGCCCGAAACTTGCTGTGATCCCCCGAGAACCTTTCGGGTGTGGGGACCTCAGGCTCTGAAAACATCCCAGCTGCGACCATTGCCAAGGTAGGAGATGAGAGTTCCAGGACATGTTCCTCCAAACATTTGTAACCCTCTTGTAGGGTTTTGATGGCCTGTGTAAGGCCAGTAAGATGTTGACAGAGTTCGTCCGTCTGAGAGGTTCCCTGCACAGACTCAGGCATGGTGGTCCTGTACTGTCACGTACCTGGTGATGGAGTCTGTTGTGCAGGGAACAACCTGTCTTACAATCCCGACTCATGGACCCCTGGAAGTGGGAACAGGGAGTTTGTGAGTACGGGGTGGCACGAAGGCTTGACAAGGTGGCTGATGCCGGTGCAAGAGTCTTGCTGCAGGTGTGATGAAGGTTACCGTTGGCCACTGGATGTCACCGGCAGAGGGGCCGGGAGCCCATGCAGTAGGCAGAGGGATGGTCAGAGGCAGGTTGGGTTGTCAGGAGGCGGGCGGTGCAGTACCAGAGGAGCAGGCGAAGAGTAGTCGTGGTCACAAGCCAGGTTGTCAGGAGGCAGGCAGCGAGGTACAGAGCAGCAGGCAGAGAGTAGTCGGGGTCAAAAGCCAGGGTCGGTGCAGGCAGGCAGTTGGTAAGTCGTAAACAAGCCAGGTCACAGGAAACAGGAAATCAGATAAACAGGTTGCTCAGGAACACGGTTACGCTGTAGACAGGACAGCACTGGCTGCAGGGTGCTGCTGGCTCAAATAGGCTGTTTGGCGCCATTGACGGCACACGTACACACGCGCGCACAGGCGCGCGCACATGCTATGTGCGCCCACACACAGTCCTCTGGACCACAGTTCTTTCCTGACAGAGGGACACCTGTTCTGGGGACAACTGTCCAGGAGGGGAGGTTTCCTCACTTTGGTAGATTTCTTCTAAATTCCTGTTAAGCCTTTGGTACAGGAAGTAAAGGGAAATGTATACTGTCTCCAAAGATCCCAACCGCCTGGCCACTACAACCTCTGAGGAGCACCAATTAAAAAAAATTATGGGTGTGAGGGAGGGAAGTTTCTTCTTCTGTTGTCTTAAAACTGCTTGAACTTTTCTCCAACCTGCCTAGACCCCCCCTTGGAGCCCCTTCTAAAATGCAAACCCACCAATCATGGTGAGCAACCTTATATCTTCTGACTTAAGCTGTTAACTCATCCCAGATTTTAACCCTACATCTCCTTGCCTCCCCTGTTCACCCAGCCATATACACCCTTCATCTATTTTTAATAAAAGAAAAAGAAAGATTTCAGTTCTTACACTTGTTGCATTTAAAAGTACAGTGTATGTACAATATAGCCATTTTTTTTACTAAAGGGGGAGAAGGGTTAGACCATCTGTTAAGTTTTTACTGCTATGTGTCCTTGTAGGGGAGATTCATCCCTCTATTTTTAATGGTCATGATTGTTACTAAAAAAAAAGGATGGGAAATCCAAAATTTTAAGATGGTCCCCAGAATGAAAGGTTGGAGGAAATCTGATGAGGGACACCTGTTCTAGGGATAACTGTTTAAGAGGGGAGGTTTCTTCTAAATTCCTGTTGAGCCTTTGGTACAGGAAGTAAAGGAAAATTACCCCAACGGTTCACAATCAGCAAAAAATAATCTGACAAGGTTTTTAACCCTTACCTATTCTATCCAAAAATGGAAACATTTTGGATATAGACACATTTTCACATTTATTGATAACATAACTGGATTAAATGATCATCTTTTATATCAGATTTAAAATAGGCAGGGGAAAATCTGATTATACATGATATTTCTTTTTATAGAACAAACAAAAAAGCCATAATCTGCAACAGCACCATCTAGATGGTTAAGACCATGCAAAACCTTCTGAAAATGCCACTGAATTATGGGAGTCAAGATGAATTATCCATAATATAAGTATGTAATACTGGCCAAGCTGGAGGAATGTGAGCTACGGATCTCTAACAATTTACTAGGCTCCAAGGATGGAGAAATAGGATTAGCCATGGGCTGAACGTTTCGGAGCAGCTGGATAAATGCTAGTATCTTGCCCCACATCTGGACAGCAGATGTCTCTTCACGTGACCTGTGTGCTCTGTTGGCCAGATGGAGAAGTGAGCCTGAAGGGCTTGTTAAAGAGCCTCTCAGAGGGCCAGCTACATTACACGGACTGGTCAACTAAGGCCATTTGCTGACCTCAATTCCTCTGCCATACTGGACATCATATACAAAACTAGAGTGGAAGATGGCATTGATAGTGGCTGTTGCAACCATTTACACCCTGGACCTTTGATGTTCCAATTTCCAACCCCCAGTACATAGACAGAAATTAATACAAACAAAACACTTCTAAACATTCTAAAAAAAAATAGTAGAAAAATCTATTGCAACCTACTGAGCAGTGGATATAATGGTACTTTCACCATCTGTGCTATGGATTGTTATGTCAGTTAAGTTGTGTAAAAATGTTGCACAGCGTTACAGCTAACCTGCTGCACATACATTTAATATACATGTGCAAAAGTGATCAGAATTCCTGCCCCTCCCCAAACAATATTTAAATAGATAATGTTGGGTTGACAAAGATGGTGACAATCCATATACACACAGATCAGGTGTTTGTGAAACATCAAGCGCATAGGCATAATTACTGTGCTGTACTACTAAGCAGGACTCCTCCTCCCCACTGTAAAGTCTAGTACCCACTATTAGGTTTTTTCATTCAACCTAGCAGGCTGAACGAAAAAAAAAAAAAATTGAAGAGCTCGGTAGGAGCCACTGTACTAACTATGCAATGTTAGTACATCAATCTCCCTTGCTGAGCTATTATGTTCTAATAGGACCCCCTTGCCAGAACAAACCGGTCAGCGCTCTTAGCCATTGGGCTGAGAGTGCTAATTGGATGCCAATCGGCAGACCTTCTTTGGTCATGCCCCTTCGACAGAAGCCAGCTGATCGGACCAGCTGCCGTACACAAGGGCCGAATGTTGGCTGGTTCTGTTGAACCAGCCGATGCCGCCCGATATTCGGCCCGTGTATACAGACCTTAAGGATAATCCGCTTGTTTTGCCTAGGGAATGATAAACAAGGTGATATGCTTTATTTCTTGTTCCCCCACAGCTGGTGTTCTCCTCTGCTGTTCAACGCTCCAGAATGTGAGGGAGCCCCCAGCTTCCTGTACAATACAGGATCACACTCCTGCATTGTACAAGATGATGTCAAAGAGCTGCGAGTGGCCAGGAATTGAAGGAAAGAGGCTTTGGGGGACCAAACCCACAAAGAGGAATAAGGTAATTATATCACTTTATCAATCTTCCTATAGACAAAGTGAGCAGTTATTCCTTGCAGTGAGGAGGGGGACTATTTGCACGTGTGAAGATTTCCTTCCATAGAGTTTAGCTTTAATGTGTTTGTGTTTTTAATTTTGGATACATTTTTATTTCTGGCTGTGCCTCAGCTGGTTGCACTCACCCTCTTTATTTGTCCTGATCAGCACAGTCTGGTACAGAAAGTACTAGGATATCCAAAATGTTTGGGTTTTCTCAAGAAATGGAGGCAAGAGAGAGATCTTCCAATAGGGACACGTGTTCCAGTGACAACTGTCTATAAGGCCTGGTTCACACTAGACTTGAGTCACACAGAATCACATGTCAATTGAAATTATGTTGTTTTCAGTACCACCTGTTGTAATCAAAGCAGCTCAGCATGGGGTTTTTGGAAAATGTTCCTGCACTACTTTGGTGCAATTTACAGAGAGACCTGGCCCCAAAAAATATGCAAAGTACAATCAAAGGTGCACCACATAATTGCACTGTAAATTGCATCAAAGTTGCACCGCGGTGGTGTGAACTGAGCCTAAGAGGAAAAAATTTCATTTTCCATCACTTTGGAGAGATTTCCTCTTATTTCCTGTTTTATATTTGGGGCAGAAAGTCTAGGTAAGTCCCCCCAATATGACATAAAAAAACTGATAGGGGTCTAAACCTTCCCCAATTCTATTTAAACAAAACAAAAAAATACCAATTACATCTACATGTTAAAATAAAGGGTGTATATGGACCTTAGGTTGTACAATCAATGTGTATATAGGTTCCAGCATCCCAGCTGTAAAAAATGCATGAAAAGGAGGATTAAGGGACTTTCAATGTACCAAAAGAAAACCATAAAATACATACATTATGATTAAAAATTAAACAATAAAAAACATCCATATGCCATTGTGTGGGTATAAATATTTACAAGGCAGCAAAAGGGAGGAGGAGCTGCCAGGGGAGAACACAGTCCCAAACATCTATGTAAAAAGAATATGTGATTAGCCTCAAATGGTCCAATGGGAGCAAACAAACAGTAAGAGTACTGCAGCTTGTCCCCAAGTAAGTAGTTACAGATCCATATCCATTAAGACCGGGTATAGAAGCAGGGTAACATCTATAAAGTTTCCATATACATTCCCTTCACTCTGCCCCTGTTATCTGGTTGCTTTAGTAATTTCGCAACTTACCGGGGACGTGCAGTCAGGGGAGGCTGGTCAAAATTTGAGGCTCCTAAGACCTATGATTCTGGAAATACGGGGCTCCTTGCACAGCCTGTCAGAATCTACATACAGAGCGGCCAGTTTAAAGTGGTTGTCAAGGAATAAAAAAAAAAAAAAACACCTGCAAGACAAAGGCACAATGAGCTAGTATGCATGGCATACTAGCTCATTATGAAATACTTACCTTAGATTGACACTGCTGCAGCGGTCCCCGAGCACCTCTGTGACCGGCATCATGTTGAGTTTCTTCTTCCAGGATCGCAGGCTCCGGCCAATCACAACGCGGACTTCATCGCTGTGATTGGCTGGAGCCGCGCTGACTGTGCAGGTTTAGGAGATATGCAGGGTACCTACAGGTAAGCCTTATTATAGGCTTACCTGTGGGTTAAAGGGTTGTCAAGAGTTGACAAACACTTTAAATACAAGCTGGCACACTCTGTTTGCAGCAGACTGATTGGATGAGCTCACAGTGTAGTGTCCCTCCTCACTTCTTGTCAGAGGCACTGAGCTCAATGGACAATTTGGAGTCTTGGACCAATAGTAAAGTACTATTGGCCCAAGCTGTCCAATCAAAATGCTGCAGTGGAGGCACACCTCTCAATGCAGTGTCATAGAATGGGGCATGTGTCTAAAAGACAAATGCTCCCTTCCAGCCCAGCCCTCTTAACTACAAGGAAAAAACATGGGTTTATGTGTATAAGATTTAACCATAATCCCTCACACAGTTAAGAGGAAGAAAGAGAATCTGCTACTGTTGAAAAAGTACTGTTATAATCAAGCTAAATCATATATTATTATGCTATATGTTATAAGCTAATAATATATTGTTTATCTATTTACTGTGTAATTACTGGTTTGAAGTTATAACTTCAAACTTCAGTAATTTGTCCATTAAGCCACCTGCTTTAGTACAGTTTTTGAAAATATAGTAAATTACCTTAACCTCCATGATGGTATGATTATGTCAGATTTTTGCGTCTGAAAGCGGTACATTGTTTCAGAAATTTGGCGTTTTATATTGTAGGCCTGTAATTCTTAGGAATAACTCACTTAAATCTGTCCAAACAAGAGTCTAGTAGACATCCCTAGTATGATAAAGTTTGAAACAACAAAATCATAAATTATAATATAAATAACTGTAAAAATTTAAAATAATCAAAAATAATAATATATATATATTATATATATATATATAAAATATAAAATTTCTTCAATAATGTAATCAAGTCAAAAACACTGAAATTTGCAGACTTGTCGCTATCGTCACTATCAGTGTCTGATGACGAATTTCCACACGAATCAGTATCACTCAATTCTGCAAGTGATTCTGATTTACTATTTTCTAGCTGGTCAAAAAACACTTTTGACGTAAAGGGACACTGTTTGGATGCCATGGACATTCTCAAGTTTCCAGGCAGAAAGAATGACATGTATAATATAAAAGTGCATGCAGGGCACTGAACAAAGCACTAGGGACAAAAGGGATGTGAAATGATTTGATACAGTTATGTAATCTTACTGATTACAGTGTACTGTATGTGTTATGTGTTTTTCACATTTTGAATTTGTTACCGGGCTCCGCCCCTATGCGACGCGACACTCGCAGGGAATGGAGCTCGGCACACAGTACATCGGGCGGAGGACACAGCCCGCAGACACAGCAAGGGGACATCGCAGGATCCTGGGGACAAGGTAAGTAACTTTCCAGTTGACGTCCGATGACGAAACGCGTAGGGCGGGGCTAACACGTCATTCCTTCACTTCCGGCAAGATCGCACACACAGCGGAACGCAGGGAACACGGCGTTCCCAGCTGCATTAGATATTCAATGCTGAATCACCTTCACCTAAATGTGAGTTTTTATGGCTTCTTTGATTAAATTGATACTTTGACATACGGCGCAAGATTGGGTCTATTTCTTGATTTCCCCATATACGCTTGGAACCGGAGAGGAAGTAGAGAGCTTCAGAGGCTGTCACTGCTGCAGAGCACTTACCCCTTCAGTGGGGAGGGCTGTCCGGTGAGTGCAAACACCATAAGCTATGCATGGAGTGTAACACCGGAAGCACCGCGGCACTATAGTAGTGGTAAACCATCTTTTATCAACAACACAGGAAGATCCACAGAATTTTTTGTCACAGTGTACACGCAAGAGTGTGAAGATAGCCCCCTACTGGGGATTGAGTGAACAAGTCAATTAGAACTGAGCACTTTAATTATACAGTTGCACAAGCACCTGACACTTTTTTTCACCTTTTTTTTCTTTTTTCACCTTTATTAATAGAGGGTCATCTGGATAGTTATATGCATTTAATCCATGCTGTACCTATTTACTTTACCATAAGTTCACTATAGTGATTAGACAATATATATTTATGAGCCTTATATTAATTATGCTTTGAAAATACGGTTATTTATTGACTGAAGGCAATTGTATTGATATATACATTTATCCACTTGTGTTTTCATTCTACCATCTTGGTAATTTTATTCCATCCCTTCAGTTGTTTTTACTTGACACCTCATTTTTACACCTTTCACCTTTTTTGCATCTTCATAGATTCATATATTTATTCGTGCATTAAGTTGATCTCACTTCATTTTCCCACCTTTATACATATATGTCATATTTTCACACACCATCTTACATTTTTACACCGCATTGCACACACATATGCGTTTATGGTAATAAGCACGACAATATTCTTTTTTGATTCAATACCCCACGGTTTATACGCACTTTTTTAATAATATATATATATTATAATCCTTTTTAAATATAATAATTTTTTAAATATTATAATTTATTTTCGCTTGGGTTGTATTCAGACCAACATAGTGGAAGCAATATCAGAATATTGTTTTCACCCATCCAGATATTGCATTTATAATTTTTTTCTCACCAAAAAGTTTAACTTATACATATACATTATATTGGTTCAGACAGGAGCAGCGCCACTCCCCACCTAATTCAGTCATATTACTTGACTACACATTGTGCAGTTCGGTGGAGGCAGCAGCTCTTAGATAAAAAAGATAAAAAAGAAAAATATCTATCCATTAGCGCGGAACATATATACCTTTTTCCATAAGGTAAGTAACTTTGCCTGAATCCTGTGATGCAACCCTGAGTGTGGCTTGGGGTTACCGCTTTTGGTAGTGAAAACTCACCCCGAGCCACACTCGGGATTACCACTAAGGAGGCTATAAACAATATATAATAATTATTTGTATATTACTTACTTATGGTAATTAACCCCTTGCCACCCAGGCCAATTCTGACACTTCTCTCCTACATGTAAAATCATAATTTTTTGCTAGAAAATTACTCAGAACCCCCAGACATTATATATATATATATATATATATATATATATATATATATATATATGTGTGTGTATATATATACAGTATCTCACAAAAGTGAGTACACCCCTCACATTTTTGTAAATATTTTATTATATCTTTTCATGTGACAACACTGAAGAAATGACACTTTGCTACAATGTAAAGCAGTGAGTGTACAGCTTGTATAACAGTTTACATTTTTTGTCCCCTCAAAATAATTCAACACACAGCCATTAATGTCCACTGGCAACAAAAGTGAGTACACCCCTAAGTGAAAATGTCCAAATTGGGCCTAATTAGCCATTTTCCCTCCCCAGTGGCATGTAACTCATTAGTGTTACAAGGTCTCAGGTGTGAATGGGAAACAGGTGTGTTAAATTTGGTGTTATCGCTCTCACTCTCATACTGGTCACTGGAAGTTCAACATAGCACCTCATGGCAAAGAACTTTCTGAGGATCTGAAAAAAAGAATTGCTGCTCTACATACAGATGGCCTAGGCTATAAGAAGATTGCCAAGACCCTGAAACTGAGCTGCAGCACGGTGGCCAAGACCATACAGCAGTTTAACAGGAAAGGTTCCACTCAGAACAGGCCTCACCATGGTTTACCAAAGAAGTTGAGTGCATGTGCTTAGCATCATATCCAGAGGTTGTCTTTGGGAAATAGACGTATGAGTGCTGCCAGCATTGCTGCAGAGGTTGAGGGGGTGGGGGGTCAGGCTGTCAGAGCTCAGACCATACACCGCACACTGCATTAAATTGGTCTGCATGGCTGTCGTCCCAGAAGGAAGCCTCTTCTAAAGATGATGCACAAGAAAGCCTACAAACAGTTTGCTGAATACAAGCAGACTAAGGACATGGATTACAGGAATGTCCTGTGGTCTGATGAGACCAAGATAAACTTATTTGGTTGAGATGGTGTCAAGCGTGTGTGGCGGCAACCAGGTGAGGAGTATAAAGACAAGTGTGTCTACAGTCAAGCATGGTGGTGGGAGTGTCTCGGTCTGGGGCTGTATGAGTGCTGCCAACACTGGGGAGCTACAGTTCATTGAGGGAACCATGAATGCCAACATGTACTGTGACATACTGAAGCAGAACATGATCCCCTTCCTTCGGAGACTGGGCTGCAGGGCAGTATTCCAACATGATAATGACCCCAAACACACCTCCAAGACGACCACTGCCTTGCTAAAGAAGCTAAGGGAAAAGGTGATAGACTGGCCAAGCATGTCTCCAGACCTAAACCCTATTGAGCATCTGTGGGGCATCCTCAAACGGAAGGTGGAGGAGCACAAGGTCTCTAACATCCACCAGCTCTGTGATGTCATAATGGAGGAATGGAAGAAGACTCCAGTGGCAAACTGTTAAGCTCTGGTGAACTCCAATGCGGAGTTAAGGCAGTGCTGGAAAATAATGGTGGCCACACAAAATATTGACACTTAGGGCCCAATTTGGACATTTTCACTAGGGGTGTGCTCACTTTTGTTGCCAGCGGTTTAGACATTAATGGCCTTGTGTTGAGTTATATTGAGGAGGCAGCAAATTTGCACTGTTATACAAGCTGTACACTAACTACTTTACATTATAGCAAAGTGTAATTTCTTCAGTGTTGTCACATGAAAAGATATAGTAAAATATTTACAAAAATGTGAGGGGCGTACTCACCTTTGTGAGATACTGTATATATATTTAGCAGACACCAAAGAAACTGTTTCATGAATAAATAAAAAACAGTAAAGTTAGCCCCGATTTTTTTGTATAATGTGAAAGATGATTTTATGCCTAGTAAATAGATACCTTAACATGTCACGCTTTTGTGGAATGGCGCCAAACTTCAGTATTTAAAAATCGCCATAGGCAACGCTGTAAAATGTTTACAGGGGACCTGTTTAGAGTTACAGACGAGGTCTAGTGCTAGAATTATTGCTCTCGCTCTAACATTCACGGCGTATGTAACCTGTGTGTATCTGGCTCTGATACTAGCCAGTGCCTCACCAGCCACTGACCTCACCGCACGTCCCTGCAACTTAACTGCACCTTCTGAGGTTGCTGTAAGATTCTGACAGGTGCTAACATCTACTGAACCTCCTACCCTCCTCCTCCTTTACTTGTTACTTTTGATATGGATATGCTAATTGTATTCTTCATTAGTGCTGTAATCATATTGTAGACAATGTATTTGTAAAATATTCTGTTACATTAGGAACATGAGCACGGTGGAGTGGTCTTTTTACAAAGTTTTATTGTATGTGAGCCATGGTGTATTGGCAGAACTAAAGGGAGGATAATCACCGTTCCAATGCTCCCTTACCAGCAGCGGCATCTTCTTCTGTGTGTTGGGATTTGGCCATCTTCATTGGCCGGCTTGGGGTGACGTCAGCTGCACATGCACAACTCAGTTTAAAGTACAGGGATCACAGTGAGCAGGTAGGTAGGAGACATTACATGTCTTTTCTGCAATAAAATCCTGCTCACGGTGTATCATAGCAGAACTTTAATTCTGCTTTAAAAAAAAGTTATTTGTACTGTTCTTCCTCCTTTGATTCGTCTGTTTATGCCTTTCTTTTATAGTTTTGTCTATCTTGTGGTTTCCCTTTGCTCTCATCATTGGAGCATTTAAAGTGGAGTTTCACCCAAAAGGGGAAGCCCTGCTTGTCTGCCTCCTCCCCTCCCCCCTCTCCTCTGTTGCCACATTTGGCACCTTTTGGGGGTGGGGGGGGCGGGGAGCCGGTACCTGGTTTTGACAGGTCTCAGCTCCCACTTCCAGCTCAGTTCGCTGCCACGAACTGAGATTGAATTTCGCCCCCCTCCCCTCCTTCCCCCGCAGGCAGTCTATTCACAAGGCACAGTGTGCTTTGGGCATGCTCAGTAGGAAACTATCAAGCCGCAAGGCTTCACTACCAGTTTCCCATAACCAAGATGGTGGCAGCAGCACCCGATAACTAATTGAAAAATCAGCTGGGATGAAGGATTCCTGGACAGGTAAGTGCCCTAATATTAAAAATCAGCAGCTATTTGTAGTTGCTGACTTTTCCATTTTTCTGAAGGAGTCTGGAGCTCCTCTTTAAGTAGCCCATGAACAGAGCAAATTTCTTTCCTGCAAACATGGGCTGTAGGAAATCCCTTCCGCTGAGCCACTGTATTCTCCAGGAAGGGGGGCTGGGGAAGCCGTCCCTGCGGAGAGAAAATCGTGATTATTGCTAGCGGCTATACTAGCCACTAGTGATAATTGCATGTAAAATCCAGCAGGCTGGCTGTAACCAAGTTGATAGATGGATCAACTTGGGTTCATTTAGCCTACCCATACATGGCCGGCTTAAGTCCCATATACTGATGGATCTATATCTCCTTTTTTGCACATTGTACTGATTATTTCTACCACATACATAAAGGTAATGGAACATGACACTTGTAGTTCCAGGAACTATTTATTCTTGTTTCTGACATTCCACTGGGAGAAGAGTGTACTATACCATTTTGTGTATAATTTATCTATTTTATTGCATTTCCCTCTCTTCTTGAATTGGATAATTCAAGTGCACTTTTTACTTTTATGAGAACTTCCTAAGTTTTATCTTGTACCTATGCCTCCTTTGTTAGACATATGAATTGTGTTTGACATCAAATAGCTTATGTGCACTATGTTCTTTCTCTCTTTTTGTGATGTTTTCTACTTCATTATGTACCGAAACATTTTATAAATAAAGAATGCAAAAAAAGTGATTCATTTTTAATCATACTGTATACATTTCATGCTTTACATCTGGTACCATGAAAGTCCCTAATCCTCCTTTTGCGTGTATTACATCTACACACTATATCTATGCCCTTTAAAAAATGTATTGTGCCAGGACAGAAAGAACTAACGAAACTAAATTCTCTGATATATTTGCCCCACAAACAAAATTGCTTCAGGGAATTATATACAGTATAACAGGTATATTTTGATCAAAGGATGTGAATTAGGCAAACTTGTGAAATGAAATGTGCCTTTAAACATGGATGTATTGAATATCTTGTGGTCAATGTCTGAATTACGTGGGCCTCTGTAACTATTCAGCATCAGTCTGAAGACTTCTTGACAGCTATGTAAACTGCGGCGGCCTGTGTTTATATAGCTCTAGTAAGCAGTACTTTGCAGTGTTTAATATTCTCTTCCCTCTGGATCAGCTGAGAGCCAGTGAACCGTAAGGAAACTCCTCACACACTATATATAACATCATTCTTTGCCTGTCATCATCTCCAGGCTGACTCCTCTGTGCTATGGGTATGCTAAATAAGCCATGAATCCAGGGCCTATGTTAACTATGGACACACAGCAATATGAGCACAACGGCTTCATCCTACCAGTAAATATACAGTGAAAATAAAATTATACGATGTGAAAGAGCTATCATAGGCAGTCATAACTACTGTAAGTATGTCATCCTTCCCACGTCTTCACAGAAATAGCATACTTCCTTTCTGTTTACTTTCATTACCTAACATTTTACTATATGATATAAATTCAACATTTCTAATTCGACAATTGAAATTCATATGACAATATATATTTTATGAAAGAAGAAGCCCTGGAGAACAAAATGGTGTTGAAATTTTTTATGTCACAGCTATTTATGAAATGCGTATTTTCAAGAAAAATATACTTAACCACTTCCCGACCAACCTATAGCAGTTTTATTGCTAGAGGGCGGCACCTGTGCGCCAGATCACGTATATATAAGTGATCCGACACTCCCCGGTAGGATTCGCCTGGAGGACAGTTCGCTCCCGCTGTGATTACACACAGCAGGAGCTGATCCGCGGGTACAGGGGACTCAATGTCCGCCGGCCTATTGTGGTGAAAATACACAGAACTGCGATCTGCCTATTTAAACAAGGCAGATCTCCATTCTGAAAGGAGGGAAGGGATGCAATTTGTGTCCCTGCAAGGCAGGGAATAAATTCCATCTCTTGCCCTAGTAAAAGCACCTCACACAGTACACTAAAATACCGGCTAGGCACACACTTATGTCTGGTTCACACCTACGCATTTTCTAGTGCGTTTTCAGTTTTGCAGAAACACACTACAGTCCATATAACATGGTTTCCTATGGATCACCTTCACATCTGTTCATTTTATGGAAAGGGCCAGCAGGTTGTGTTTTGGTTCCATAGACTTCAATGGATTTAAAAATATGTATTGAAAAAAGCAAAATGCACCTGGAATATGCATCAACTGCAACCAGCATAGGTGTGAAACAGGCCTTAACCCTTTGAGTGCCCCAGATTTTTAACCCCTTCCCAGCCAGTGTTATTAGTACAGTGCATATTTTCTAGCACTGATCACTGTATTAGTGTCACTGGTCCCCAAAAAGTGTCAGAATGTCCGCCGCAATATTGCAGTTCCGCTATAAGTCACTGATTTCCGCCATTACTACTAAAAACTGAAAATATCCCAAAGTTTGTAGACCCTATAACTTTTGCACAAACCAATCAATATATGCTTATTGGGATTTTTTTTTAACCAAATTATTTTATTGGATATGTTTTATAGCAGAATGTAAAAAATATTGTTTTGTTTTTTTTTTCCAGAATTGTCGCTCTTTTTTTGTTTACAGCGCAAAAAGAAAAAACGCAGAGGTGATCAAATACCACCAAAAGAAAGCTCTATTTGTGTGGGGGGGGGAGACACAAATTTTATTTATGACCGCGCAACTGTCAGTTAAAACAATCAAATTTTTGCCGTATCGCAAAAAATGGCCTGGTCATGAAGGTGGAGTAAATATTTCGGAGGTCAAGTGGTTAAATGAGTTTTGGTGCACACAAAACACAAAATAATACCCAATTTTTGGTAAAATATAAAAGATGGTGTTGCATCGAGTAAATAGATACCAAACATGTCAAGTTTTAAAACTGAGCTAGCCTGTGAAATGTCAACAAACTACATTACCTAAAATTGTCCATAGTTCACGCTTTAAAAGCCTTTACAGCAGGGGTGTCCAACCTGTGGCCCATGGGCCTAAGACGACTATGAATGTAGCCCAACACAAAAATGTAAACTTAAAAATGTTGATTTTTGACAGTGTCTCTTTACTGGACTTTTACAAGTTTTGGTTCCATAAAGTTTATTGAACAAAAAGATAAACATGTACAATCTGGTATAGATCAATACAGTGACAATGACAAGTCAGACATTTACGGAATACAAAATGATAACACATAAAAGAAACAGTCAGAAGAATCATTATCTAAACTTGGTAAGTAGCCATATCATAGATAGAAATAGGGATTGAAAGAATTATGCATAGTTGCAGGATATTCTAATGAATCAACGATCTTAGAAAGTATAAGGGGAACATAAGTCGGAGTTTGATTATCCATTAAAGGGTGCTACAGTAAATTCTGAAGTGCTGAGTAGAGCAACATGGCTACTATATTTTTATTGTCAGATAAAGATCAGTAATTCTCTTGGTGTAAAGTTTTATGATCCTCTTATTAATGAAGGGGTCACCGTAGCTATCTTAGGGTGCGGTAGGGAATGGAAGGGGAAGAGGGTGGGGGAAGGTGCTGAGATAGGGGAACATTATTATATAAAGGAGAAAAATGTTAGGGAGATTAGGGGGGAATAAGGGGGATAAAAAAGAGGAGGGTGAGGAAGAATTGCACAGAAAGCATTTTAAAAGCTGGTGTGAGATGTCTGAATGCCTAACTATACTATACGGTAGCAGTCTTTCTATTTTCGTACTATCAAGATTTTTGCTGTGGTTACCCAGGTGATATGAAGTTAGTTTTTTAAAGAGACAAAGTATATGGCCATCTGTATTAATAGTAGATCAAGGGTTCAAAGTAGTGTGATAATCGTCTGTGGATTGGAAGTTAATCCAACATAGCCAATTTTTGCAAAACTTTCCAGGTTGTCTGGGGATATGGCGATGAGTTCCTCCATTTCCATTATTTTATTGAGCCAAGCACACCAGTCCCTCAAAGAGGGTGCTCGCATTTGTCTCCAGAGTACCAGTATGCACTTCCTTGCAGCGTTTATCATATGCACAAGTAAAGATTTTTGATAGGAATGTTTCATTACTGTGGAGTAATGGAGGAGATATTGGTGGAGTGAGAATTCAATAGGATAGGTGGATACTTTGTGTATGATTTTATGAACTTGCTGCCAAAAAGTTGCAATTGAGGGGCATTCCCGCCAGATGTTTGCCTTTGTGCCTCCAGATTCACCACATCTCCAGCACCTATCTGGTACCTGGGGATAGATTTTATGGAGGCAGGACGGAGTTCTATACCATTGTGTTAAGACTTTGAAATTGTGTTCCTGCGTGGTAACATTCAGTGAACCCTTATGAGCTGTGATGCATATTGTCTCCCAGTCAGGGATAGGCACGGACCAAGGCTGTGGCGGACATTTTCCAAAGTACAGACCTTAGTGAAGGACACCAAGGTACATTTCAAATTAAAACCTTCAAAAAACATGGTCTACTCTCTGACCTAGTTCTACAAGTACAAAAACATTTAAAATAACAGTTTTATAAAGACTGCTTGTGACATACGCTTATAAAATGTTGAAAACATTTTCTGTCTGGCTGTGGCTGGGGCCTGCCTGGGACTGGCTGTGGCCTGCCTGGGACTGGGCTGGGGCTGGCTGTGGCCTGCCTGGGACTGGGCTGGAGCTGGCTGGTGCCTTCCAGGGACTGGGCTGGCTGGGGCCTGCCTGGGACTGGGCTGGCTGGGGCCTGCCTGGGACTGGGCTGGCTAGGGCCTGCCTGCCTGGGACTGGGCTGGCTGGGGCCTGCCAGGGATGGGACAGGGCTGGCTGTGGCCTGCCTGGGACTGGGCTGGAGCTGGCTGTGGCCTGCCTGGGACTGGGCTGGGGCTGGCTGTGGCCTGACTGGGATGGGGCTGCCACCTGCCTGGGACTGGGCTGGATCCTGCCTGCTGGGATTGGGCTGTGGCCTGTCTGGGCTGGGGCCTGCCGGGACTGGGCTGGGGCTGGCTGGGGCCTGC
>BLSH010212574.1:262969-279066 GCA_018402905.1 Glandirana rugosa
TCCGTCGGTCAGTGTAGGGTCGTCCGTCCGGGGTCGGTGTCGTTCGGGGTCGGGTTAGTCCACGATCGGGTTAGGGTCGTCGGTCCGGGGTTGAGTCAGGGTCCGTCCGGAGTCGATGTCGGTCGGTGTCGGTCAGGGTCCGTCCGGGGTCGGTGTCGGTCGGGGTCGAATCAGTCCAGGGGCCTGCCTGGGACTGAGTTGGGGCCTGGCTGCTGGGATTGGGCTAGCACCTGATTGGGCTGGGGCTTGCTGTGGCTGGGGCCTGCCTGCTGGGATGTGACTGGCTGCCTGAATCGAACTGGGCTGGCTGGGGCCTGCCTGCTGGGACTGGGCTGGATGGGGCTGACTGTGGCTTGCTGGGACCGGGCAGGCTGACTGGCCTGCCTGAGACTGGGCTGTGGCCTGGCTGGGCTGGGGCTGGCTGCCTGGGTAGGACTGGGCTGGGGCCTGCCTGGGACTGGGCTGGGGCATGCCTAGGACTGGGCTGGGGCCTGGCTGGGACTGGGCTGGGGCCTGGCTGGGACTGGGCTGGGGCCTGGCTGCTGGCACTAAGCCGGGGCCCGGCTGATGGCACTGGGCCGGGCTGCTGGCACTGGCCGCTGGGACTGGCCTGGGGCCTGACTACTGGGACTAGCTGTTGCTGGGGCCTGACTGCTGGGACTGGGCTGGGGCCTGGTTGCTGGGACTGGGCTGGGGCCTGCCTGGGCTGGGGCTGACTGCCTGGGTAGGACTGGGCTGGGGCCTGCCTGGGACTGGGCTGGGGCCTGCCTGGGACTGGGCTGGGGCCTGCCTGCTGGGACTGGTCTGGCTGCCTGGGTAGAACAGGGCTGCGGCCTGCCTGGGACCGGGCTGACTTTGGCTAAGTGCGGCCTGGGAGTCTGAGCTGGGGCAGTGGGGGTGGGACCCTCCGCTGGGGTGATAGCGAACTTCTATGATCTATTTCATCCACCTGTCACCAATGGACCAGGCGCAGGCACAGAGAGACACAGAGTCTCACTCCCACCACCAGTCACCACCGCCACCGCGGCCCATTCTTCTCTCCCACCAGCGATGAGTGCCACTGCCACCGCAAGCAAGTCAGTCAGTCTCTCTCTCTCCTGACATAGTCCCACGCTCACTCACCCTGCTGACAAACTCTAAGTCCTCCACACAGGTCGGTCCGTGACATCTCCTCTCCTAGGCCAGCCCCTCCCTCAGGCAGCTAAGAGTCCTAAAGAGATCTGATCACTCTGCACTGTCAGGAGGAGGAGTGGGTGGCGCTGCGTGCCCGGCCGCACCAGTCACAGTAGCACACACATTTACACCTAGGAGGAGACATCAAAACCGTATACTAAAAAAAAAAAAAAAAAAAAAAGTGAGGCGGCCGCGGACACCTCAAGCTGCAGTGGAGGACACTGGTGTCCGGGAGCGGACACTTTGCCTATCCCTGCTCCCAGTCCTTCAGGTCAGAGGGTTTGTCTGATCAGAGTCCCACAGTTTTACAATGGGGGAAAGGTGATCAGGTTCTGAGGTTGTCAGCAGCGAGTAGATGTTCGAGATCAAGTGTCTCTGAGGCAGGGTGGAAGTGCAAAATTTCTCAAATGTAGTCAGAGTGCGTGTATATAGTTCTCATGTTTTAAGGTTATTGAAAAAATGTCTGAATTGTAGGTATGACCAGATGGGTAGAGAAAGATTTGGAGCTGAGGAGGAAAGGTCTTCTCTAGTACGGAATGTACCACATTTGAAACACTCAAATGCTCAAGTGCTCGAGGGTGGGGGTGGGGGTCTGAGCCTGGAAGTGAGAATCCACTGTCAGATCCAGGGGGAAACATTGGGTTATTCTCAATATGGGTCATAGGGCCTGGAATCAAAGCTAAGGCTGTTTTGATAGTATCTCGAAAGCATTGTAGAGTTTGTTGAATAGTAGGGTCATTTTTGAGGATTCTAAATGTCTCGTTTGAAGGGAGCCAAGTCAGGTCTTGTAGGGATCCCCCTATCCAGGTTAGTTTGATCGTGACCCAATCTTTAGATTCTTCATGTATATGCCAATTTATCATTCTGGTTATAAGTGAGGCCTTGTGATATCTTTTAAAATCTGGTAGCCCAATTCCACCTTGGTTTTTAGGGGATGTGAGTCTCACCAGGCTAAGTCTGGGTGTGCGTCCTTTCCAAAGAAAGGTGCTGACTTGCGTGTGGAGTGAGGTGAAAAAGGCTTTGACTTTTATCATTTTTATCTTCCCAAAGAAAAATCTCCCACTCTTCACAAACACACCTTAGTCATGTCAACAGTTTTAGGCGGCAGCACCTATATTTGTGAGCAATATTTTCAAGAGTGAACCACACAAAGGCCAAAATTAGAACCAAAATATCTGATGAGCACCTTGATAATTCATCAAGATTTGCTACTACATCCATCCATTGATATGTCCATCCATCCATCCATCCATCCATCCAGATATTGATGTGTTAGTTTATCAAAAACACTGTTGAATATCACACTAGTTTTATGTAGTCCTTTTTTACTTTTATAATAACAAATATTACAAAAAAATGAAATGTTATTACTCAGATAGGTACATTATCTATATCAGTGATCGTTACCTTGTGATCTGCCCATTGTGATTTATGGCCCTAGAATTATTGCTCTCACTCTAACGTTTGTGGCGATACCTCACATGTGTGGCACAGTCGCTGTTTACATATGCGTGCCAGACCTACGTGCACATATGCATTTGCTTATATGCACAAGGGCAACAAGGGTACATTTAACTTTTTTAATATTGTTTTTATTTATTTTATTGAAACTTGTTTTTTTATATTTTTATTTATCTTGCTATAACAAAGGGCGAACAAGCCCCCTGGGGACAGCTTTGGGCAGTGACAGATACGCTTTATGGAGACATCAGCGGTTTATTAGACCCCCAGTGTCTCCCCTGCCTTCCAAGGCAGTTGATCAAACACAGACTATGTCTGATCAGCTGCTTCCCTGGCTGTAACAGCCACGGAAACACAGCTCTAAAACCCAGAAGTGACTAAATTATTGTCGCTCCTGGCTTCATTCATCACAGAGGAGATGGGTGAATGGACGTTCCTCCATTTCCTCTGTGGGAAGCCATCCTGACTGTTTACTTCGGTTCCAGGCTCCCCAGAGGAATGGGAGAGCCTGGGATGCACCATGGGTGGCGGCAGAAGGCTGTACCCTCTGATTTTTTTATTGAGATTAGTGTAGAAAGTTTGATGCTTAAAGTGATACTAACATCTCGTTTTTTTTTTGTTAAAAATAACAAACATGTTATACTTACCTGCTCTGTGCAGTGGTTTTGCACAGAGCAGCCTGGATCTTCTTCTTCTCAAGTCCCTCTTCGGTGCTTCTGGCCCCTCCCTCTTGTTGAGTGCCCCTACAGCAAGCAGCTTGCTATGTGGGCACCCGATACAAGCCGCAGCTCCCTGTGTTCATTCAGAGCCGTGGCCCGCCCCCATTCTCTCCTCATAGGCTCACTGACTTTGATTGACAGCAATGGGAGCCAATGACGCCACCCTGCTGTCTCAGCCAATGAAGATGGGAGTCCCGGACAGTCTCTTGTGCAACATTGCTAGATCTAGACCTCTAGGGGGCTGCTGCATACAGAATGCATTAAGACCTTCTGCCTTTACAACCACTTTAAGTTATACCCTTTTTTGGCTAACTTGAGTTATTAACTATAAGTGATATGTGTTAAAGAGCGCTACTTCTAGTGCTGTGCTAAACGTTCTAATGATCATAAAGTGCCTGTGCATCAATATGAAATGGACATCCCATACATCAAAATGTGTTCAAAATAATTACATATACCTGTACAAGTAAATCAACCATGTACAAACAGTGCAAGAGTATCAGAAATACTCTTGCACTGTTTGCACATGGTTGATTTACTTGTATATGTATTTATTTTGAACACATTTTGATATATGGGATGTCCATTTCATATTGATGCACAGGCACTTTATGATCATTAGGATGTTTAGCACATCACTTTAAAGAAGTAGCACTCTTTAACACATACCACTTATATTTAAAGGCAGGAGACACCTTAATAGAGCAGCACTTTGTTTATTTTCAATGTATACATACATGCCGGATGAGGCACCCCCAATTTTGTTTTACCATTATCTGTGTTTACCAACCTCATGAGGTACTAACCACAATGTATACATTCATTGAACCAGTCATTTATTAATTTAACATTTTGCACAAGTTGTACATCTTCACAACGCACACATCCATCAGCGCAGGGATATTGGTCCCAGTAGGACCTTATTTATTCCATTGAGTTATTAACTACCTCAATACCAAACACTTTCATCCCCTTCCTACCCAGGCCAACTTTCAGATTTCAGTGCTGTCACACTTTGAATGACAAATACTCAGTCATGCAACACTGTACCAAAATTTGTTTTTAAAATCATGTTTTGAGACAGATAAAGCTTTTGTTTGGTGGTATTTAATCACCACTGTTTGTTTTGTTTTTTTGCTCTATAAATGAAAAAATACCAAAAATGTTGACAAAAAAGCCGCGTTTTTCTTAGTTTTGGTTATAAAATTTTGCTAATTAATAATCTTTATATTTAGACCAAAATGTATTCTGCTACATGTCTTTGGTGAAAATAACCCAAATCAGTGCATATTATTTAGTCTCCATGAAAGTTATAGAGTCTACAATATATAGTATATATATTTGAAAATATATCAGCCCTGATGTACTGACTGCCAATTATTGAGGCCCTAAAATGCCAGGACAATACAAATACCCCTCAAATGGAAAGTAGACAGCCCAGGGTATTTAGTAAGAGGCATAGTGAGTTTTTTGCAGTTGTAATTTTTGTAATTTTTTGGAAAATATAGACATTAAATAAAATTTGTGGTTTTTTTTCATAATTTTTTTCTACATCCATTTTTTCTACATTTCCAGTGCAGTACAGCATCACCATATGAGTAGTGTGATGGTGATCAGGGACACTGACTGGTGACACTATGTAAAAAAAATACATATCTCTTTTTTACAGTTTTAGAATACTGTGACCAGAGCAGTACATTGTCACACTATGATTGCTTATTACAGTGATGATCACTGTATAGGCAATTTTTATGAATGCCATCCATTCATGTGCCATTGCATACAATTGGGATAGCTTTTATTGGCCACAGCTATCACATGGTACAAGTCTGCTGTGATTGGCCCTGTACCATGTGATCACTGTGACCAATCGCATAGATCTCAATAGTGCATACTGAATGACTATGAATGAAAGCCATTTTGTACAACAGAAATGTGATCGCTGTGATTGGTCACAGCGATCACATGGTACCAGGGCTGGCCTGGCGGACACAGAGGGTGATAGATTGCAGCACTGTGTGACCGCTGAGGCGCAGGCAAGTGGGAGGGCGCCACATGGCATTCACCCGGGATAATGGTACTCCTGCTTGTCCGTATTATTATAATAGGCAGGGCAGGAGATGGTTAAAGATGCAAGCTTTCAAGATTACCCAAAGAAGGGGTCTGAATTATCCTGAAACCATTATTATTTAACTCAAAGTAGCTAATAAAGGGTATCACTTAAACTCCAAATATCCTGCATGAATTGAAGGCTATTATGGTACAATACTCTACTACTGCTTATCAAGACTAATAAATTAATACTGGACTGAGGGCAATTTTGTGGCACTCTCCTCCTTTGCATGTTCCTTGGACTGCTCCTGGGGCCCATAGGCAGACCCTGTATGTGAGAGATCTGTCTCTTAGATCTAGGGACTACACTAGGGTTGCCACCTCATTCCTTTAAAACTGAACACATATTCATTACACAGGTTCTGTGGCTGATTAAGGTGATAATTAAACTCACTCAGTGCCTTATCTGCATTAAATTAGCCTCAGAACCTGTGTAATTAATATGTGTTCGGTTTTAAAGGTATGAGGTGGCAATGCTAGACTACACATATTATTACACTTACCTTTGGGGTTGATTTACTAAAACTGGAGAGTGCAAAATCTGGTGCAGCTGTGCATGGTGGCCAATCAGCTTCTAACTTCAACATGTTAAATTAAGCTTTGACAGTAAAACCTGGACGCTGATTGGTTTCTCTTTCTCTTTTGAAGTTTTTATTGATTTTATAATGAAATGAAATGTACATACATTGAGTGTTATCATATGCCCATTAAGTCACATTGTATGAGAAGTGAACAGTTTAGAATACAGTCGAAGGCAAAACAGACACTAAACAGTCATACAGTTACTGAAGAGAGCTCTTGACATCTGTAGCATTGTTAGACATTTGGTGAAAGTTCAACATAAGTTGAGGATCAATTGTTATATATAACCTCCAGCGCCCCTAATGGGAACCTAACTGTGCTGGGGTTGTATCTATGGGGTCACGATGTAGCCATTTAGGACCCTCTGTTGGATTGTCTCTACAGCAATACAACCTGTTTGAATTAGACGTCAGTAGGATACATCTTCATCTCATAACAGATATCTTAAACTTTTAAACTGGATAGTAATGGGTCAGTATAAAAGGAAATATGATGCAGGAGTTAGGTATGCATCGCACATAGAGATAGAGAGAGAGATATAGCTGAGAACTAGGAAGAGGAAAAGATAGGGATAGAAGAGAAGAGGAAAGAAGAGAAGATATGGTCCGCTGAAGCGACCCCCCGACCGCCCACGAGCCCAATCTATTGGAGTGTATGACTCTACCATGGTAAAAGGACTTTGTTGTCAAAATCAGAAGGAAGGCATGTGTCAATCCAAGGCTGCCATATGCGATCAAATTTATGGTCTGTATCTTTATCTTGGGCGTCAATTTTTGCATGAATCATAAAATTCATCATCCTGTTTTTAGTTTCTAGGATATGTAAGCTTGGGGTTTTCCAAGCTTTAGCGATAGTTTGCTTGGCAGCAGATAAGAGGTGGAGGAATAACTTGAATTGTTTGTTGTTTAGTGCCTCTGGCTTCTGATTAAGTAATGCGGTGGTCGGTTCTGCTGTGAGCTGTGTATTAAACATGCGTGAGGCCATGGAGAAAACATCGCCCCAAAGTTGACGCTGATTGGTTTCTATGCAGAGCTGCACCAGATTTTGCACTCTCCAGTTTTAATAAATCAACCCCTTTGGGTCTAGCGCTTCACCAACTCTTTCTTTGCACAACTGAATTTAGGGAAGTTACATCCTTAGTGACTAGGTATATCCTGTTTCACTTAGAAGATAGACAGACAGGGGGAATTTAATAAAGCTATAACAACAATTTTCTGGAAGTACCGTATTTTTTCACTCCATAAAACACACCTGACCATGACGCACTTAGGTTTTACAGGAGAAAATTAAATAAAAAAAAAATATTCTGAACCAATGGAGTGATTGGCAGTTTGTATACATTATGTACAGCTCATATACATAGCAGCACTCCAATGCATGACCCATTCAGAAGCCTGGCAAATAAAATGTATGTTAGCCAGTGGACAGTATATTAGCCAGTGGTCAGTACGTTAGCCAGTGGTCAATACATTAGCCAGTGGTCAGTACTTTAGCCAGTGGTCAGAACTTTAGTCAGTGGTCAGAACATTAGACCTCCAAAGCACCCGGCCACACCTTCAAAGTACCCCCCACCCCTCCCTCAACCCAGGTCAATTATAAAGAGAAAATTAAAAATAATAAATCTTGATGTACAGATTACAGTGATGAGTTTGCTCTGCAGGTGTTCGGATTCCTCGTGTGATGTAGTGAAGTCAGTCCAGCCCAGGCAGCTCACGTACACAGCACAGCAGCGTGGCTGCCAGCACTCGCTCCTCCCCCAGTGTGCAGTGCGCCGTGCAGCTGGGCCGTGCTCGTTCACTGAAACGCTGGCCTGGTATTCTAACACGGCAGCTGCGGCACAGGGGGGAGAAGCCTGGTCCATATTCCCTCCATAAGACACACAGACATCCCCCCCCCCCTTTTTGGGGGGGGGGTGCATCTTATGGAGCAAAAAATATGGTAGTTTCCTCAAACACTACATGTGTCTAATTCAGGTGAACTTTTGCACCAATGTCAGTAACACTACAAACATAGGCAATTAATTCAGGTAGTGGCAGTGATAGATTCTTAAAGAATTACCCGCCATTCTCAGATTAGGAAAGAAACGGTAACCAAGTTTAACTCTGAGCTGGGGTACAGAGGTATAATACATTCTGCACAATACTGTGTCCCCAGGCCCATTCAGTACGTCCAAAGGCTACATTGTAAACAAAGGGATCAGGGATAGTTGTGATGTTTTTACTCAAATATAATGTCCATATTTGGGAAATGACTTGTGATTGGGTATGTGAAGCCTGATTGGCAATTAAGAGAATAGTTTTCCATCAGGTCCGATTAACTTTTGACAGAGCATGGCAGTGGGCGGATAGGACAGCTGTTTTTGGACTGAATAGAGGCTACTGCTGTGCACTGTCAATCAAATCAATCAGGCTCCACCCACCTATAGTACTTCTCGGCCATGCAGGGAGAGATGTTGTGGGTGCTCTGAGGAAGGAATGTCCAGTATGGACACTTCAACCTCAGTGCAGGCACCATTAAAAGAAAAGTATGGAAATCAGGGTTTTTGTAGAATCATACTTACAGTACCTAGTTGGATGCAACATTGGTCCAATGCTACATCTGTCCCCCATCGGTTCTAAGACTGAGAACCAATCACTCGGTTCTCAGAGCTCCCTGAGCAGAGAGCTGGTCAGTCACCAGCTCTCTACTCTACCCCTCTCCCCCCCACGCTCACTGGGTGGGAGCGGCTGGCACAGGCTCTCAGCAACTCGCTGAGAAGCTGAGTTGGGTGCCGGTCAGGCATATAGGCAAATCTCAACCATATGGTTGCAATCTTGCCCGAGCCTGGACCGGATCTGTCACATCAGCCGACAGCGGGCTTCAGCTTTGGCTGTACTTCTCCTTTAAATTATATAGTTACATAGTAGGTAAAGCTGAAAAAAGACAATTGTCCATTCAGTTCAGCCTGTGTTGGTGTACATGTATCAGTGTCTATAATTATTTCCATATCCCTGTATGTTGTGTTCTTTGAGATATACATCCAAGAGAGCCTTTTAAAAATATCCATACTCGCCGCAGCCACCATCAATTGTGGTAGAGAGTGCCACATCCTTATTGCCCTGACAGTGAAAAACCCCCTGCGCAGTTTAAGGTTAAACCACTTCTTCAGTCTCATTGTGTGGCCCCGTGTCCTCTTACACGCCCTGAGACTGAATATTTTTTTTTCCTATGCTGGGATCCCCATTGAGGTATTTGTAGATTGATATCATGTCCCCTCTCAAGCGTCGCTTCTCCAGCGAGAATGAATTTAGTGTTTGCAGTAATTCCTCGTAATTGAGGTCCTCCAGTTCCCTTATTAGTATCATTGCTCTTCTTTGGACTCTCTCCAGCTCCAGTATATCCCTTCCGAGGGCTGGTGACCAGAACTGGACGGAATACTCCAGATGGGGCCTAACCAGAGTTTTATAAAGTGGCAGGATTATAGTTTTATCCCTGGAATATATCCCTTTTTTTATGCATGCTATTATTCTGCCGGATTTGGTAGCTGCAGCTTGACATTGCATGCTATTGCTCAATCTGTCATCTACTAGGACCCCCAGATCCTTCTTCTTCCTTGATTCCCCCAGAGATTCTCCCCCTAGTGAGTAGTTTGCATGTATGTGTTTTGCCTTTACATTTCTCCACATTAAACCTATTGCTTCCTCTGACCCCCCCCCCCCCCCCAATTCATGCACCTACCTCTGACAGGAACAGGAATCAGGCACAAGCACGGAAACTTTTGATGTTGCATCCTGACAGAATTCTATGACACCATTTATGAATTACCTAGAGCAGGGTTTCTCGACAAGGGTTCCTCCAGAGGTTGCTAGGGGTTCTTTGAGCAATCAGCAATTTCTGCCTCTGATAAGTTCCCACTGACACCATTGATCTTCTTACCAATCTGTAGAAGGTAACTCTTCCCAATAATCACAAGTGTAAGGAGCATTCCCTCACTGCAAGGGTTAAGTGCTTCATTTGTCCAGGGGAAAGAGAAAGCCGGTTCACACAGGGGTGATTTAGCCATCTGACAAGTTGTGCTCCATGCAGTGCAACCGTTCTAATAGGAGCGACTTAAGTCCCTCCGACTTAGAGAAAGGTTCCTGCACTATTTTGGGGGCGACTTTAAGCGACTTGCATTGACTTCTATTACAGAAGTCGTTTGCAAGCCGCCCTGAAGTCGCGCAGTGCGGGGAGGCTTTGAGTAGCGCCTGAAGTCGGATCACCCCTGTGTGAACCGAAACTTGTACTCACCACGATCCAGTGGTTAACTGTTCCTGGTGTCCTAACATCCAGATCAGGTCTATAAAGCCTGCTGTGGGCTTAATGGTGTTAGGAACAGTCCACTGCTCAAGACCGTTAGGGTGCAGGAGATGCAGGGAACGGTCTTGGAAGATTGGAAGATCAGGTAAGTAAATCTCCCTTCATTTCTCCTTTCTCTTATTTTTGCCCAGAGTTCAGCATTACAGTAATAGCAGGACTGCAGTTAGAGCCGTGAGTGGCCCTACTGGCACCCCTCCTTCCCGACATCCTTCAATCCAAAAAATTGAAGGGGTTGGGCACATTGCTAACAAGGCACTTTGGACCCTCCTAGGAGTAACTTTACAAAATACTAGTTACATACAGTAAAGTAATTTTGCAGAAAATATGATATTGGAACTTTCTTTATTTTTGAATCTATTGTCCATGGCTACTAGTCAAACTGGAAGTAGAAATACACTACCAATGAACCATTAGAACTAACAGAACAGGTTTGAAATACTAACCTTTCTCCTAGAATTATGTAAATCTGTCCTCTCTCCAGTGTCGGTCATTGCAACAAAATACTAGTTACTAGTTAGCTGGCCAGTTAGCAGCTCTGCCTGAACTTTTTGCCTTTGGCATTGGGCCATGTGATGGGCACCAGAGGGGAGACAAGTTTACAGGTCTTCCCATTATTTGGCTAGCATGGCTGCTGGTGGTTTTGGCAGCACTTACAAGACTGAATATGGCTAAAGTGCTGCAGTGATTTAATTGGATCTTACATATAAAACTTTCTTTGAACTTGAGCACCTTCCTGGGTCAACCAGTTACCACCAAGGAAGGTTTCAAGTCACATGCAAAGTAACAGCACATTACACTTTTATTTTATAAACTGCCATGAAAAAAACTGAACTCCATCTCTACTGAAATCACCCAGACTTAAATATTATGGGAAGAGAAACGCTCCTGAGACTCAAAGCAGCTATTGTTACTGAGCTCTGCTGCCAAGCTGCCCAGAGCAAAAGGGGCTTGTTAGAAAGAGCTACTGAATAAAGGCCCTCTCAGAGGGTAAGTGAACCATGCTAAATGACTTAAACTAACAATAATGACATTGCACCCACTCTTACTCTCAGGGCAGCCTTCTGTCTGTTCATCACAAATTCATAGCAAGGGCCCTCAGGCTCCTTTGTCTGGTCCTGCTGTTAAGAAGTTCTACTTTCATTCTGTTTTGCTGTTTCCAGTTCGGTGGCTCTTTTTTTTTTAAAAGGAGCAAAAATAATGCTTAAAGTACAGATCAAGTAGCCTTTTAACCACGACCTAACTCCCTAGAGCTGTGTTTAATGCTACTGTAGTCACATGACCCGCTGGTCCACATTCTCAGCTGCCCTGTCATGACGAGGGGATTCAGAAGGTCTGGCAGGAGATGTTCATAATTAATGTGCCCGGTGTCCCGTAATAAATGCAGGGTTGATTTTTCACTTGGATTCTGGGAACTAACTGAGCGGTCGCATAACAACCTTGCAAAGCAAACTTTTATTTGGAATGTTATATAACTGAAAAAAGTTTGGCAATACAAGCTAGCAACAAACAAGGACAACAAGACAAGGGGAGATGACAGAGATAAGATTCCCAGGGCAGGTGTATTCATTACAGACAAGCAAGCCCTGTTTTAAATGAAAAGAAACCCATCAAAGGGGCAATACATAGCCCGCCCTTTGAAAAATGCTAGTTCCCTTGCTATCTTGTTGATCTTCTTTTTTCACCCCTTTTTGACTATTTATAGACCCTAGTCTGTAGATTTTTTTTCTGAGTGAAAATACAGTTTTTATAACTTACACTCCAGTGCTCTGGGCTGGCATAGCTGAGTAGCAGACATTCCCCTCAGCACAGGTTTCCTCATACAACCTTGTATTGTAGGATGAAAGGGGTATCTAATCAGGTCTGTTGCTAGTGCTGATTACTGAAAACAATGGTTCTTGAGCTGGCCATAAGATTTCTCTCATCCAGCCCTGTGTGCTGAACCAGAGAGACCCATTTATTCCCTTATCTCTTCTAACCCACATGGATAGATGAATTTCCCCTGCCGGCTACTGCATTTTGACAGGCCCCGCAGTTGTCAGAATACCCAAACAATGGCTACATATGATTGGGATGCAGCCAACGTTCGGCTGACAATTTTCCACCCACCCCTTCAATTCTCAGATTGAAGGATGTTGGGCAGGTGGATGCCGACAGGGCCACCCATGGTACCAATTTTGTCCAGTTCATCAGTAAATAGCCAAAGTTCGCTCCATGTATGACCAGCTTAAACGCTAACTCCCCCTTTAAACTCCCTGATGATTTTGTCAAGATTTTGCATACCAAAGCGGTACATTGTTTTGCATGGAAATTTGTTGTTTTATATTGTAGGCCTGTAATTCTTAGGAATATCTCACTTAAATCTGTCCAAACAAGAGTCTATCAGACATCCCGGGTATGATAAAGTTTGAAACACAAAATTATAAAATAATAAATTATAAATAATTACAAAAGCGAATAATATAAATTTAATTCAATAATGTAATCAAACCAAAAACACTGATATTTGCCCAAACAAGGGTGCAATATTACTAGTCACTGTTATAATACTACATATTGGTTTAGTAAACATCCCAGGTATGATACATTTTTAAACATGGGACTGCACAAAGTCCGACGTCACAATCAAGACAATGGAACCTGGTTTCCTTGCAGATTTTCTTTCCATTGTCATCTCGCTTTGAGCAACAAACCACACACATCTTTGTTGGTGCTGACTTTTTCTCAGTTGGTGGGATGTAGTCCATGAAGTGATGACCAGTCAGGCATTCCGGGTTGACAACACCAACAGCACGACGTCCAGCTCTGTTCACGGCTATTGATGGTGTTTGGTGGTTCACAAAAATACATTCTGCAACTTTCCAAATGAAGTCAGAATGAACCACAAGCTTGTCACTCTTTTTTTTTAGTAGAATGTAGGCATTCCACAAGCATTGCTCAAGAAGATGCCTGAAGATCTTTTTGTAGTATTTTTTTTTGTTATTTCCTCATTGCTGGGTAAAATGTCATTGCTTGGTCGGTTCTGTCGACACCTCCCATAGTGTTATTGTTGTCAATCACTTCTTGAGGCTTCATGATGTCTTTCCCACCTTTCGTGCGTACCTTAACAGTGGAGGTGTTATGGACTGTACTCATTAGGCACACATCTTTTTTGTCGCCATCACAGTGCCATCATTTTACCTTTCTGCCAGGCAACCATTTCTCCCGTCTTCAGCTTGCTATTCCCAAAAATTGGTGGCAGGTCACGCCGGTTAGCCTTAACAGTTCCATAGGCATCTGTTTTATTTTGCAGAAGAAACTCATAAAGTTCAGGAGACGTATACTAGGTTGTCGGTGTTTATGCAATAGCCCTGATTTAGCAATGGCTCAATGAGTGCAAAAACAGAAGATGTTGCCATTTCATAGTTGCTGTATTTTGGGTCGAATTTTGTCTCTTTTCCAGTGTATAGGACTGAATTCTAAATATAGGTAGTTGACGATTTGCATAGCATGAAGAATTTTACACCAAATCGTGCTCTCTTTGATGCGATGTATTGCACCCAGCTGAGCCTTCTTTTGTAAGCCATTCGACTTTCATCTATGCTGACATCTCTTTCTGGCACATAGCTCCGTTGGATTTTTTTTTGTAGAATCATTTGAGATACTTCCCAAATTTTCTTCAGTTTTTGTGCAGGATGTTAGTTTCATCAAATCATTTTTTTGCTTTCAAAGTGTAAAAATTTCATTATCAGGGAAAACCTGTACGCTGACATGACTGTGCCAAAGAATGGAGTGGCAAGTAATTTATTTGTTGTCCAATACCACTTTTGCAGGGATTTCGCCACCACTCTCTGAAGAATTATTAGGCCCAGAAATTTCCAAATGTCATCTTTGGTCACTGGTTCCCACTTTCTACTTGAAAACCTCCGATGAGTAGTAGCTGATTGTTGCTCTTAGTACCGGTTTGTTTCAGTAACTATTTTTTCAATAACCTCATCGGTCAGAAATAGTTGTAAGTACGCCAAGGGTTTGTCATCTTCAACGGCCACTTTCATACCAGGTGCTCCAGTAAATGGGGCGCTGCGTGATGCGTATCGCAGTCAATAGAGCACCAAGTGCGAACATTACTGAGCTCGATCGCAGAACCATCACTGTCGTCACTTTACGTGTCTGATGATGAAGTACCCCACAAATTACTATCGCTCCATTCTGCAAGCGATTCTAATTCGCTATCGCTGTCCTCTAGCTGGTCCAAAAGCGTTTTTGAATTAGAGAGACGCCTTTTGGATGCCATGGACGCTCTCAATTTTCCAGGCACAAAGAACAATGCAAGTGTAGGCTGGGCACTGGACAAAGCACTGGGGACAAATCTGAGGTGAACTGATTTGAAACAGTAATGCAATCAACAGATTACAATATATTCTGCATATGTTTGTGTTTATAACTTTTGAAATTCCCCCCGGCTCCGCCCCCCATGTGCCGCGCCGCTCGCAGAGAACGGAGCCCAGAACCTATATACATCAGGTGGATGATCCGGTCGGAGGACACCGCAGGATTGCAGGGACAGGGTAAGTACATTAGAGGCATTTAAATTATTATTATACGGGATTTATATAGCGCCAACAGTTTGCGCAGTGCTTTACAATATTAGGGCAGACAGTACAATTACAATACAATTCAATACAGGAGAGCTTACAATCTAGGAGGGAGGGTTAAATGATACAAAAGGGCAATAACTGTGGGGGATGAGCTGATTGAGAAGATAAGAAGTGTGTTTGTTAGGAGGAGGCAGGATAGGCTTCCCTGAAGAGAAAAGTTTTCAGGGATCGCCTGAAGGTGGATAGATTTGGGGACAGTCTGACAAATTGGGGTAGGGAGTTCCAGAGGGTGGGAGAGGCTCGGGAGAAGTCCTGGAGGCGAGTATGAGAGGTGGCGATGAGGGAGCTGGAAAGCAGGAGGTCTTGGGAGGAGCGAAGAGGACGACTAGGTTGGTATTTTGAGATTAGGCTGGTGATGTAGCTGGGAGCAGAGTTATGGATGGCTTTTTAGCTCTTTGGTAGTATTTTGAATTTAATTAGTTGGACGAGTGGCAGCCAGTGGAGGGATTGGCAGAGATGGGTGGCAGATGAGTCTGGCGGCGGTATTCATGATGGATTGGAGGGGGGATAGTCTATTTAAAGGTAGGCCAATGAGGAGGGAGTTACAGTAGTCGAGGTGAGAGATGACCAGGGAGTGGATCAGGAGCTTTGTGGTTTCATTGGTTAGAAAAGGACGGATTTTGGAGATGTTGCGGAGGTTAAGGCGGCAAGCCTTAGAAAGTGATTGGATGTGGGGCCAAAAGGAGAGTTCAGAATCCAGGATAACACCAAGCACCCTAACATGTGGAGATGGGTGGATGGTTGTACCATTGCTCTTGACAGAGAAGTCAGGGGAAACGGCATGTGGGGGAGGAAATATTAGGAGTTCGGTTTTGGACAAGTTGAGTTTGAGGAAGTGGTGTGACATCCAGGCAGATATGTCTGTTAATAAGTTAGTGATGCATGAGGAGACTGATGGAGTGAGTTGGGGGGTGGAAAGGTAGATTTGGGTATCGTCAGCGTAGAAATGATAGTGAAAGCCATGGGAGGCTATCAACTGGCCCAGGGAAGGTGTATATTGAAAATAAGAGAGGTCCAAGAACAGAACCTTGGGGGACCCCAACAGAGAAAGGAAGAGGAGAGGAAGAGGTAGAATTGT
>BLSH010212574.1:280810-292208 GCA_018402905.1 Glandirana rugosa
GGATTACACAGTGACTGACGTTTGACGGGGGTGGACACAGTGACCGACGTTTGACGGGGGTGGACACAGTGACTGACGTTTGACGGGGGTGGACACAGTGACCGACGTTTGACGGGGGTGAACACAGTGACCGACGTTTGACGGGGGTGACACAGGTGGGGGCAGTTTGCAGTCAGTGACACATTAGGGGCAGTTTGCAGGCAGTAACACAGGTGGGGGCAGTTTGCATCCGGTGACACAGAAGGGGGCAGTTTGCAGCCAGTGACACAGGTGGGGGCAGTTTGCAGCCAGTGAGATAGGTGGGGTACATTGCAGAGTCCCCCCCCCTGCACTTACCCCATCCAGCAGGCAGGCCTGTTGCAGAGATTCGGCATGCGAGAGCGCGCTGGGTCTGCAGAGTTCGGCACACGGAGAGCGGCTGTCCCCCCCTCGTCGGTCCCCGGGCGCTCATGGTCTCTGTGGGAGCGGAAGTCCCCTCCGCTGCCACAGTGACCCGCCCCCGGCCCCGCATCCAATCACCCTGAGTGGAGGCTCAGGGCAGCCAATCAGCCTATGCATGGCCGCAGGAACAAGCGCACATGCATAGGCTTGAATGGCCGACCAATAGGCTCACTACTTGGCTGTCATGTGACAGCCAAGGAGCCGGAAAGAAAAAAAAGAAAGTCAATGTACCGGCGCCACCTGTAGGTGGGCGGGGTTGACTTTTTTTTTTTTCCCTCTTTTGCCGGCGGGGAGGCGGCGCCCCAGCGCCCCTCCCACACCAGCCGCCGCTGGTCAAGGAGGTGAAGTACCCTCCTTTATTTAAGTATTTAAATGTGTAATCCCGAGTGTGGCTCAGGGTTGCCGCTTTTTGCAGTGAAAATCAACCCCGAGCCACACTCGGGAGTACCGCCAGGGAGGTTAAGATCATGTTACACCCTTATTTAGGGTGTAACATGCAACATGGTGCCAAGTGGAATCCCCAAAACAGCACACCACTAGCATGCAGGAATTCTTCTCCCCCGCAGCAGCTGTCGGATTTGAAATGAGCCCATACAGCTGCTTCAGTTATACAGAGATCCGTGACTACACGTCCCATATGCCACCGCAGCAGATGGACTTTTAGTGCTGAATGGCACTCAAGAGTGGTAATCACTGCACTCGTAGTCCATTGACACTTCCTACAGCTATGTAACTGAAAGTCTGTACCTCAGTATGGGCAGAAATCTGGAGGAAGAGTCTGTAGGAGCCTGGCATTGCACCTGCAATCCACTGATCACAGTTGCAATGCTTTGCAAGCTCATTTGAAAAAAATAAATAAATTAACATTATTTTGCTGCAAATATGGTGCATTTATTATTTTTTTGCAAAAGGTGGACTTAAGGGGGTTGTAAAGGCAGAAGGTTTTTATCTTAATGCATTCTATGCATTAAGATAAAAAACCTTCTGTGTGTAGCAGCCTCCCCAGTACCCCTTAATTACTTACCTGAGCCCCATCTCCAGAGATGACCACGAGTGTCTAAGCCGTCCAGGACACTCCTCCTGAGAGAGAGGGGATGGGGCCGGGTCGGGGGTCCGTGTCTGAATGGACACACGGAGCTCTAACTCGGCTCGGGTGCCCCCATAGAAAGGTACTGGCTGAGGGGGCACTTGATAGGAGGGAGGGGCCAGGAGCAGTGAAGAGGGACCCGAGAAGAGGAGGATCCAGGCTGCTCTGTGCAAAACCAATTGCACAGAGGAGATAAGTATAACATGTTTGTTATTTTAAAATAAAATTTAAAACAAAAAAACGAGACTTTACAATCACTTTAACCACTTCAGATCTGAGCTATAGCCGATTGACGGCTACAGCGCAGATCTGAATTGCCGGGAGGCCGTCAATAGACATCCTCCCCTTTTGCATGAGCATGCCCGCGGGTCGGGCGCACTCGATGTCCGCCGGAGACCATCAATCCCTTCACAGATGTAAACACGGCGGTTCCCCGATCTGTGAGGGTGGACATGACAGATCTACTGATTCCTGTGATTGGGATCAGTTAGATCTGTTATGTCCCTGTCAGTCCTGTCCCCACGCAGTTAGAACACATACAGGGAACACATTTAACCCCTTGATGGCCCCCTTAGTGTTAACCCCTTCCCTGCCAATGACATTTATACAGTAATCAGTGTCTATTTTTAGATCTGATCGCTGTATAAATGTCATTGGTCCCAAAAAAGTATCAAAAACGTCAAACATGTACGCCGCCACATCGCAGTCCCGATAAAAATTGCAGATCGCCGCCATTACCAGTAAAAAATAAATAAATAATAAAAACACCATAAACCAATGTCCATAGTTTGTAGGTGCTATCATTTTTGCGCAACCCAATCAAAATACGCTTATTGCGTTTTTTTTTACCAAAAATATGTAGAAGAATATATATCGGTCTAAACTGATGAATAAATTTGTTTTTTTATTTTTTATTTTTGAATATTTATTATAGCAAAAAGTAAAAAATATTGTTCTTTTTTCAAAATCGTTGCTCTTTATTTGTTTATAGCGCAAAAAATAAAAACCGCAAGTTTTCAAGGTGATCAAATACCCCCAAAAGAAAGCTCTATTTGTGGGAAAAAAAGGACGTCAATTTTGTTTGGGTACAACGCCACACGACTGCGCAATTGTCATTCAAAGAGTGACAGCGCTGAAAACTGAAAATTGGCCTGGGCAGGAGGGGGGTTTAAGTGCCCAGTAAGCAAGTGGTTAAAGAGGTAGTAAACCACATAAAAAAAAAAAACATTATCCCCCTGCAGGTTTAAGTCATGATGTACAGTTATTCACCGCATACTAGCACATTATGACAGACTTATCTGCACATGGAGCTGTGCAGTGCTGTCATGGCTCCCCAGCGCTTCCATCTTTACCCGGATATCCTCCTGGTTGCACGGGCTCCGGCTGTATGAATGGGTATGCTGTCCCTTCAGAGAGCATGCACAGGTGATGTCACTAGCTGCATACCATGTGAATATCTCCTAAACAGTGCAAATTTAGAAGATATTCACTGTACCTACAGGTAAGCTTTATTATAGGCTTATCTGTAGGTACAAGTTAAAAAGTGGGCTTTACTTTCACTTTAACCTTTAACTCTGCTGACTGTTAGACCCCATATACACTATCCAACTTTTGTTGTCAGATTTCCTTCACATTTACCAAAACCATGTAGTGCAGGGGCCTGCCTGATTACATACAAATTGAAACTCCTAAGGTTTGACCTCATATTATATGGTTTTGGTAAATCTAAAGGAAAACATCTACAGAAAATTGGATAGTGTGTATCCAGCTTGAGACTACATGGTAAGACCTTGCACAACTGATGTAACATCAAAGTGGTGGTAAGCCTATAAAAATGGAGCTTGGTATTACAATGTCTGCATATGTACAGTATCTCTCTGGCTTTTCAGTTGGGCTTTAAATACTTTATGAGTCACTAACCCAAAACACATATGCAGTAGGAGTGAAGTCAGAACTCCTGATCTGTCTATTCATGCCAGGTCAGTGACTCAGACAATACTGAAGCCATTGGATTAGGATGACAGACAGGTAGCTGGAAGTTTTTTTGAAAAGCAGTCAACATTAAGGTATTCCTCTCATGAAAGGTTTTCATTAAAGAAAAGCTCAAGGCAACAGTTAAAGCATAACCAGGGCCAATTTAGATTTTTGGATTATGTATGAAGAGTTGTATCCTCTATTAGGTATTAAATGTAGTCAGTTTTAAAATGCAGATTTCCCTTCACTAAGGCTGGGTTCACATATGTGCGGCCGTGGTTCCCAGCATGGGGTCTGGTGCGTTCCTGTTCACTGGTTCAGGTGCAAATCAGGTCTGAATTTTTGCCAGAATTCTCACCGGAACCGGACTAAAGCACGCAAAGGACCCTTTTGGAATGCAGTCCACGGCCGTCCCGGACCTGCGTGAACCGGCTCCATTGAATACGGACTTGCAGCAACCCTCTGAAGAGCTTTTCAGAGGTAATTTGAAAGGAGACGAGGAAACGTTTTGTCACTTCCTCACTGCTTGTTTTAACACCTAACAGCTTGCACCACCAAGTTCCAACCACTTGCATTGCATGTGGTTGAGCAGCTATTGCGTCATGGCCCCATTCACTTGAATGGGACGCGTTTAGCAGGCTGTACTGCATGCCAAATGTGAGAGCAGGGATAGAAGTATCGCAGCCTCAGCATGTGTATACTGTATATCATATGGCTGCCTTTGCAGCCTAGGGGGAGCAGCTGGGGTGAAGGAAAAACTGGGCTTAACCAACTGCAAGAGTAAACTAAGTTCCTCTCTCAGAAAGTTGGGAGGTATGAGAAAGTAAGCCATTCAAGCGAATAAGAGGAGAAGTACATGTACTGGAGCATGTTACACGTTACACCCTAAATATGGGTGTAATATGTAACGTGCTCCAGAAGGTGAACGTATCCTTTAAACAAGCTTTGGCTATACAAAGGTCTATTCTCAGAACAATATGTTAAAAAAAAAAAAAAAATGAATAAAAAAAAAAGGCAGATTTGATAGACCACATGGTCTTTTTCTGCTCATAGTCATCTATGTTAAAGCTGAGCTCCGGTTAGTTATAAAGAAATTAAAACTCAGCAGCTACAAATACTGTAGATGCTGACTTTTAATATATAGACACCTGTCCAGGGATCCAGCGCTGTCTTCACCCAGGCTGGTTGTTTGCTGGTCTTCGGGTCTCTGGTACTGCCGCCTTCCTTTTAAGAAGCTGGCTGTGACTTCCCGGTGTTTCCCAGCCAGCTTCCCACTGCGCATGTGCGAGACACGGTGCACTTTCCTAATGGTCCCTGCTTCCTGCTCTAATCAGCCCTCTCTTGCAGGTGGACTAACCATTTCAGGACCAAAGTACCCGTAATCTTAGGAAAACTGCAAGTTTACTGCCCCTTTACTAATTCACCTTGGAACCCTGAGTACTCTACACTGCTTCTTGTCATCCCCCCAAGGGTCCATTCACACCAAAAAGTGTGCGTTATGTGCTTTGATAGATCAACTATCTTGCACCAATGAGGTCCAATGAGGTCTAACAAGCCTGAAACAGCTCTATGTCAATTGCATTCATGGCTCAGTGTTTTAGGCTGCATCGCTTCTGTAAATTGAAGGGTCTAGATGCTATGTTGGTTGATGGGGAAAAAATAAATGATTTGCATAGTCAGGACCCGTTATCCTTTAAGGGAACCTGTCAGAACAGAAATAAGGGAGATGTAATCGCCAACTTGGTTTTGAATGTCCACTCTTCGAGGCTCAGTGATAAGACTGAAATATAATATATGATAAAATATCAAATGCTCAAACACACAGGGAAACACCGCTCTGCACAGCGAAGCCCAACATAGGCAATTATACTTCACCCTTACAGGTGCTCTGGCTCAAAAACATCCTCCAAGCGTTTCAAAATTAGCATATGGAAACTAGAAGAATGAGCCGGTACTCACCTGAAATCTTGAGAATTATCTTTTATTCCATCGTTCCATATATGACACGGTTACAGATAAGACGCTGATGCATTTCGGCGACAGAAGAGCACCTTGATCACAGCATCATGCTGATCATATATGGAACGATGGAATAAAAGATAATTCTCAAGATTTCCAGTGAGTGCCGGCTCATTCTTCTAGTTTCCAAAATATCAAATGCTCCTGTACAGATAGCAAGCAATTGTGCTGCAAGTTTGAAAATGACATCCTAAGCTATTGCCAAACTTGCCCGGCTTCACACGTTTGTTGCACAGTTGCAGCAAGTCTGCATTACATGACTCAAGATCAAATTTCTTTGCAAACATTCTGCAAGTCTGCTGCAAGTTCTGGTTCAGTTATGTTGTGCAATAGTCATCCCACCACAGGGGTCACTGTGGCTGAATTTTCATGCTGTAAACTGGCAGAGCTCTTGCAGTAGACTCACAACTGCAATGTTGTTCTTGCTAGAGTCTTCCCACACAAATTTGCTACAAATTGGAAAAATGTCAACTAGAAATTGTGCTTCAAGTGCTCTGCAAGTGCACAACTTGTCAGTGAAAATGTGCAGCAAGTTAAAAGACTTACAATTCAACATTGCCACAAATTTGTGGCAAGTTATGCTTGCTATCTGGGTGTATTTTAGACTGATATCCTGCTGAGTTGTATCAGAACAATATGGATGTCAAACTTGTGACATCCGTGTCCATGAAGAATTTTCCTCCATGGAAAAAATGGACCCATGTAAACCCAATTGGTGGGTGGATAAAAGTGGACTTGCATCCAGCTATATCTAACCACCTATGGTCTAGTCAGTAAAAGTGGACCCAAAAGCAAACCTTTTCTAAGTGGACTGTCTACATCCTCCCAACTTCAGGTCAGTCAGACCAAACAGGAAAAGTCTGAGTTTGGGTCACTTTTTACTATATCCTACCGGAGGTGGATATAGATGGATCACATAGAGATGTATTGCTGCCCATTTTAAAATCACAGGTCAAACAACGGACAGATGGACTGCCTATGTGAGAGGGGCCTTAGCGTACAGCCTGAAAAAAGGCTGGGCTTGTAAGAACTTGCACAACACTTGGGGTTCTGCTGGCAGCCAATCGCTGTGCTAGTGTCTTGACTATGTATTGCTCCTGTTCTTCATCCGAACATCCTGGTTTTGGCTGTGGCATTCTCTGTGTCTGTCTGCCTACCTGCAAGGTGATTAATGTGGCCAGTCTCTGGGTGGAGACCAAACTTGATTCAAAGCGATGTTCCAGCCGTTTCTGTGTTTATTAAAAGTCAGCAGCTACAAAAAGTGTGGCTGCTGACTTTTAATAAACACACACTCACCTGTCCCACGGTCCAGCGATGTGGTCACCCAAACCCCCGACTCTCTCTCTCGTCTCCCCCTGGTGCTGGCATTGCAAGTGAGGCAAAATGCATGCAGGGGCATAACGATAGGGGTTGCAGGGGTTTCAGTTGCAACCGGGCCCCATGGTCCAGGGGGCCCATGTGCCTCCCTTGTACACCTGAATAGGAGGGATGCTGGGGGTGGCATTTAGAGGAACCAATCTCCTCCATTTTCCTCTATCCATTTTACTTGTCTTCTGCTGTTCAAAGGGTCCCTGTGTGCTTCACTGGCTCCCCCCACAGAGCTGCTGTCTTCCCCCCTCCTCTCTCCTGCCAGCTGCTGTAGAAGATGTGTCATGGTGGAGAGATGGGAACGGGTCGGTAAATTTGTTATTTACCAGCTCCTTCCTTTTCTGAATGAAAAGAGTCAGTGATTGGTACCAATTGGTTCACTCATAACTGAAGCATAGTAAACTGTTTTTACTAAACTTCCATTTCTGAATGAATGGGAGGCTTGGTGCACAGCTATTACTGTCCATTCATTCTGTGCAGCTGAGGCTACACAGATGGAAATTGAGAGCTGATGTTTCTTAGACCCATGATATCTCATCAAAGTCCCCCAACAGAGCTCCTAAAAAAAAAAAAAGTAAAAAATTGTAAAAATAAAATTGTAAAAGAAATAAAATGAAATGGTAAAAAAAATAATAAAATTAAAATAAAAGTTAAAAACTACTGACATCAGTGAGGGAACTATCAGGATTGCAAAGTTTGCAATTGTGACCGGGCCCTGGCATTTCACCACCATGGGAAGGCCCGAAGATGGCAGAAAGTGGGCCTGCTACAGAACTTGCGAAAGGGCCCTGCTGCCGTAACGTAATAAAGGGACCCACGATGGGAGTAAAGGGCCCCAGGATCAGTGGGAAGAGGGAAGGGCCCTGGCCAGGGGTCAGGGGGCCCTCATAATTTCTTGCACCGGGGCCCTGAAGGTTCTAGTTACGCCTCTGGTGGCATGTAAGGGGGTAAGGAGTGCTTAAAGCGGAACTTCCACTTTTGGGTGGAACTCTGCTTTAAGCCAGCCAAGCCTGCAGTATCATGCTTGTGATATTGCGTTTGTTACACGTGCACTAAGTTCCCTGTTTGTCTGTCCTCCTCTGCTAGATTGAATTCCCTCATTGACGACCTTGGATCAGATATTGACTACTCTCTGAGCCCTGCCTGCCTTTTGACTACGGATTTGACCCACACTATTCTGAACCTTGCCTGCCTTGTACCTGGACTGTCATTAAACCACTCTGCCTGTCTGCCAACCGCAAGTACCTGTTTGCTTCGCTCATTTTATGCCTGCCCCAGCGTGGTGGCCAGACACTATAGCATTGTGTATAAGTCCTGGGGGGGCCTTATGGGAAAGGAGCTGCTATAGGTGAAGAACACAGAAGCTAGCTATAGTGTCTGACCACCTGCGTTAGGGGTAAACGTGACAGCTAGGTTGTATATGTGATAAACAAGCATGAAGGTTCTACTCCTACATATGTAAAATGTACATAAAAACAAAATGCAATGATTTGCAAATCTTGTGATTAGCTCTGTCCCAAGTTTGTGGAGATGCAATCGTTTTTAAAATAATCATTTTTTGTTTTTTGTAATAGGAATAAAAGTAATCATTTTTTAAAAAAAAAGAACAGTGTAAAAATAAAAAGTAAAAAGCAAAATAAATAATTAGAAAAAAAAAAAATTTAAGGGCTCCGTCCCGCCGAGCTCGCGTGCAGAAGCGAACGCTTACGTAAGTCCCGCCCACATATGAAAACGGTGTTCAATCCACACATGTGAGGTATCGCCGCGATCGTTAGAGCGAGTGCAACAATTCTAGCACTAAACCTCCTCTGTAACTCAAAACTGTTAACCTGTAGAATTTTGTAAACATCACCAATGGAAATTTTTACGTTGCAAAGTTTGCCACCATTTCGCGTGCGGACGCAATTTTGAAGCGTGACATGTTGGGCATAATTTTACTTGGCGTAACATTATCTTTCACAATATGAAAAAAATTGGCCTAACTTTACAGTTTTCTTATTTTTTAACAAAAAAAACTGAATTTATTAAAAAAAAAAGCACGCTTGGAAGACCACTGCGCAAATACGGTGTGCCATAAAGTTTTGCAATGAACACCATTTTATTCTCTAGGGTGTTAGAAAAAAATATATATAATGTTTGGGGGTTCTAAGTAATTTTATAGCAAAAAAAAACAGTTTTTAACTCGTAAGCACCGAACCCAAAAAACAGGCTCGGTATTGAAGTGGTTAAGGTCATGTTGTGACATTAAAAATAATAATAATAATAATTATAAAAAAACAGACCCGTTTTGCTGCGCTTTCGAAGATGCTGCTTGCAGGACTTTTTCTACCGTCCCGCAAACGCACTGCCCCAGTGTGAAAGCAACCATTCAAATGAATGGGAGGCAGTTTTCAGTTTTTAGCACTAAAACGACTGAAAACTGCCTGAAAAGGGGTCTTAGAGTATTGTATTTGAAGGGCATTTTGGTTGCTTTTGGCCCACCTCACCATAATCTAACACATTATACTATCTCTGATTCAACGGTATTCAGCAAAGTGAAGAGCAGTCTTTCTGGATCTGCATCCCTTTGGTGATGGAAGGAGAGGAGCAGCCGCCCCTCTCTCAGGAATGCAGTCCTGCGGTTTCACATCACAAAAATCTCCATTATTAGGTCAAGGGAGAAAAGAGAAGCCAAGAGGGACTTTGTGGTTAAAATTGATCCTAACAGAGTAAGACAAGTCATTTTTTCACCTTAACCCAAAGTCCTGGGGGAGCAACGCTGCTCAGAAGCCAAAGTTTTTTCTCTGCTTGCAAGAAAAGAAACAGCCATAAAATTGTAAAGTTGCGAGGGGGTTCAATGATGGCTACTTCCTCCTAGAACAACATTTCTAATTGTCTAAATTTACAGGTCAAGGCATGAAGAAAATAATCTGGCCAAGTCATGGTGGGCGGAACAAAGTCACTGGGACAGTCTGCCAGCTACTGAGGGTTAGTAGGTGTCATAAAATAACGTGAGGGGCAATAGGGCATCGTTAAACAGTTAGCAGAATGCTATAAACATCCTGAACTGTGTATGATGTCATATTCAAGCACAGCTAAAGGTTTTTATGTAAAAATACAATGTCATACACTCTGAACTGTAAACATGTGTTGTCAGGATTCTCAACTAAGCCATATCTATAGGGAGTGAAACGTCTGTAACTGTTTATGGTCACTTGTACAGCTCTTACTACCTCTACTACAAGCTTTCTTGCTCTTATTTAAAGTGGTTGTAAACCCTTCCATATACCCAGTGAAGTGACTGACCTCAGGTGATACACAGAGATGAAACAATCCTCCTGCTTACGTTGTACCTGTTTATCTGCAGTCTTCCCTTTCCTACACACGCTCAAAGGTCAAAATTTATACAACTTGTCTGAGCTTTCAGAAACAGGGGATGGGGAGCTAAAGTTACACTCTGCAGAGCTCAGTGAGTGTTGATTCGAGGAAAGGGACCCCCAACCCCTTCACACAGCACACAGGAACAGAGCTGAGGCTGTCAAACACAGACTGTGCGCTGGAGCTCCCTCCCTAGTCACCTTTTTACCTCTTGGTGTCAGATAAACTGTCTGAAGTGACTCATACAGATGAGAGAGAAATGACACTTAGTGCTCTGGACTGAAACAAGTACACATGGATATGTTTTTTCTTCATATTTCATGTCAGAGGTTTACAACCATTTTAAAGTAGATGTGAACCCTACTTGAATTACATTGAATTTGCTAAGGTTCTTTGTGTGTAGTAAACAATTACTTTTTTCTATCAGAAAATAGTTTTTATCCCTTGCAGCATTTTAGAGCTGCTGATCTCCTGCATCTTCTTTGTAGCCTGTCAACATGAATTCCAGCTAAGGCTGCATGCCATTTCTTAAGGATGGGTTTCCTAATGGTCACAACAGTGGACAATTCCTGCATAATGTGTGTTGAAAAAGCCACTTGTTTTCTCTACAGAAGCCTGTGTGACACAGTGACAATGTGGGAGCACAGCTAGGAAACAGGTAGAGAGCGTAGTCACAGGAACAGGAAGTCTACATATAATTCAAAAAGAATGCTGTATGCCCAATTTAATTAACCGCTTGCCGACGGCTGATCGGCAATTGACGGCGACAATGTGGCTCTGTAACGCGAATCGCCGTCATACGACGGCGGCCGCGATACAGAGCCACTGTGAGCGCGCGCGCTCACTGTGTCCGGGGGGGTCCAGGGAGCGGGTCCGGCGGCTTCGATTGCCGCCGGCCACCCGCGATGCCCCCCCCGGAGCGAATGAGCGGAGGTCCGTGTATGTAAACACGGACCTCCGCTCTGTGTGAGGGGGAAGGGAAGTGATCACAGCCTTCCTGTAAGTGAAGGCTGTGACCACTTCCTTTCCCCAGCTAGGCAAGTCCCCCTACAGTAAGAACACGCCCAGGGAACACAGTTAACCCTTAGAGCGCCCCCTGCAGGTTAACCCCTTCACTGCCAATGACATTTACACAGTAATCAGTGCATTTTT
>BLSH010212574.1:292502-315733 GCA_018402905.1 Glandirana rugosa
CAACTAATTGGACCGTTATATCTTTAGTTAGTTTTAGAGTGATTTTAATAGTTTATCTCCCAAACACTAAATCCTAAAAATAAGTTAAACTAGTAAAATCAACTACTAACTTACTAGTATAGTTATACACACATCGGTGGAATTTCACGTTGATTACGATTGATGACACTCGTCCGTCGAAAGATAACGTCCTCTCTGTACGATTTAGAGAAGAGGTCATTATATTTGCATGGACGGACGAGTGTCAAAAGAAGGCTTACATGTGACTCGACACGTAACCGTCGAATCGTACGGAAGGTCCGTGTGACGTTAGGTCCGACACGGTAACGTCGCACGACCGCGCAATTGTCAGTTAAAGCGACGCAGCGCCGAATCGCAAAAAGTGCTCCGGTCCTAAAGCTGGAAATCCTTCCGGGGCTGAAGTGGTTAAAAATGGCCAAGGGTAGAGTTCCTACAGTGAAACTAAACTCCCCAGTATACTCACCTCCACCTTTCAGCAATGCGATTGAGTCAGTCATTCTGGCACAGCCTGGATTGCAGTGTGCCTGGAAGGCATGCTAAGCTGCCAATGCACAGCTCAGTGTACATTCGGAAGAAAACTGTGAGCAGGCAGGTACGTTTATATTACTGGAGAAGAGATTTAGCATGTCTCTCCTGCAATAGAAAGCTGCCTGCTCACAGTAGTTAGCATTAGTTGCACTTTAAGGTGGCTACACACATATTGATATGATCATTCAATCATCAACTAAAATGATCAAATTGAATAAAAATCCTAAATCACAAACCCTCTATTTGATAATTTTAGTGAGATTTTGATTGATTTCTATATTGCCAGGTTAATCAACCATGGTGACATTTTACTGATCGTTTCTGTTCATTCCAACAAATATCTACGAATGCATGTATCAGACAGCCAATCGTGATACAGAACGATCATATCTAATTGATCATCTTTGCTATATGGCTATTTCAATCAATACAATATGTGTCGTATGGTTCACTAGTTTAGCCACTTGACTTCTGTAAGATTTACCCCCCTTTATGACCAGCCCATTTTTTGCTACACGGCAGGTGCAGCCCGTCCTTTAAGGGCGCACGAGCGCCGCCCCCTCTATCCACGCCACCCCCTATATGAATGATGGATAGATTCATGCATAGCATGAATCTATCCACGGCCGCCGCGGTCGCGCCCTATTCATGCATGCGTCCGGCCCCTTTCAGGATGCCGGGCACACAAATTACATCAATGGGGGTGTTTTTTTGAAGCACCTGATTATAGCCATAGGCTCTAATAGGCTTCAAAATAGAGCAGACCCATGGTGCAGAGCATTGTGCTCAGAGCCCACCCAGGTGTGTTAGAAAAGTAAATGAATATTCGCTTTTCTAACACTGAATCGCCTCTCCGCCAATCGGGAAGCGTGGGTCTGTTACCCATTTCCCGATTGGCTGAAAGGTCAGGCGATCCTATTGTATGCCTAGGAGGAGGGGGATGCACGGCGGAAGCCGTCGTGATCCACACCACAGGAGGAGGAGGAAGAAAGCTACGGCTCGCTGGACACGCTGCCCACCTGTCCGCTTCCTAGAATGGGTAAGTGCGGGGCTTTGATGTCCCGTCTGTCCTCCGGGGGGGGGCTGTTCGCCGCCCCCCCCCCCCCCCCAAAAAACCCCACCAGCAGTCACTGCTATATGGCACTGCGTTAGCTGACAATTGCACGGTCATGCAACACTGTATCCAAATGACATTTATACAATTTTTTCCACAAATAGAGCTTTCCTTTGGTGGTACTGTATTTGATCACAACTGGGGTTTTTTTTTTGTTGTGCTATAAAGGAAAAAAGACCCAAAATGTTTGAAAAAAAAAAATCCAATATTTTTTACTCTCTTCTATAAAACAGATCCAAAAAAAAATTGAATTTATTTGAAAATTTAGGCCAATATGTTTTCTACTACATATTTTTGGTAAAAAAGCATATATTGATTGGTTTGCGTGAAAGTTATAGCGTCTACAAACTATGGGATATACAGTACACTGAAATTTTTATTTCTTTTTTATACTAGTAATGGCCGTGATCAGCGACTTATAGTGGGAGTGTGATAGTATTGCGGGCAATATGACACTAACTGACACTTTGTGAGAACCAGTGACATTAATACAGTGATCAGTGCTAAAAATATGCACTGTCACTGTTCTATTGACACTGGCTGAAGGTGTCAGTGGGAAGAATAGCACCCCATCGTTGGTGTCAGTGGGAGGAGTTGCACCCCCATCGTTGGTATCAATGGAAGGAATAGTGCCCCACTGTTGGTGTCAGTGGGAGGAACTGGACCCTTTCTTTGGTGTCAGTGGGAGGAATAGTGCCCTGCTATTGGTGTCAGTGACAGGAATTATGCCCCATTTCAGTGAATGGAATAGTGCCCCAAGGGCCAGACAAAGGCAAACAAAGGCCCACATCCAGCCCTTGAGCCACAGTTTGGAGACCGCTGATCTAGGGGAATCAAAGGGTTAAATGTTTGCCTAACCTGTTTGTGGTGCTTTCACTAAGGCTTTGCAGGGAAACAAAAACTGTCACATCCCCACTGACGGGACAGAGCTCTGTCCTGTCTTCCTGCTCACCGATCAGCTGGTGCTGGCAGTCATCCATTGGCCAGCATCCGCTGATCGCCTTGTGCTGTGACTAATCACAATACAGATGACCCCCTACCTAGAAAAGCAGAATCACGTATATATACGCGATTCTGTGCAGCCGGCCCACACTGTAGCAATAAAACTACAGTTCACGATCGGTAAGTGGTTAACCAGTGATTGAATGACTTGTTTGTGATTGCTTGTATCTAGATCAGTCACATATAGAGTTGAGCGAACCCGAACTGTAAAGTTCGGGTTCGTACCGGACTTTAGGGTGTCCGTGTCCCGAACCTGGACATTTGAGAAAAAGTCCGGGTTCGGAGTTCAGGTATTTTTTTGCGCCTTTTGATTAGCTGCAGGGCAGCCAATCAACAGGCGTTTCACTTGTTTGCCCTTAGAAGTCATCACAGCCATTCCTTCTAATGGCATGGCTGTGATTGGCCAGTGCATCATGTGACCCAGACTCTATATAAGCTGGAGTCACGTAGTGCTGCATGTCACATCATCTCATACTAGTGTAGGGGGAGGATGCTGCTGCTGGTGCGAAGGACAGATTAGCGTTATAAAATCATCTCATACTGGTGTAGGGAGAGGTTCCTGCTGCTGGTGTGAGGGACAGATTAGCGTTATAAAATCATCTCATACTGGTGTAGGGAGAGGATGCTGCTGCTGGTGTGAGGGACAAATTAGCGCTATAAAATCATCTCATACTGGTGTAGGGAGAGGTTCCTGCTGCTGGTGTAAGGGACAGATTAGCGTTATAAAATCATCTCATACTAGTGTAGGGAGAGGATGCTGCTGCTGGTGTGAGGAACAGATTAGCGTTATAAAATCATCTCATACTAGTGTAGGGAGAGGTTCCTGCTACTGGTGTGAGGGACAGATTAGCGTTATAAAATCATCTCATACTGGTGTAGGGAGAGGTTCCTGCTGTTGGTGTGAGGGACAGATTAGCGTTATAAAATCATCTCATACTGGTGTAGGGAGAGGATCCTGCTGCTGGTGTGAGGGACAGATTAATGTTATAAAAAATTATACAAATTTGTGCTAAATAGTACATTTGCGTCCAGAATGAGGAGAGCGTCAAATAAGGGACGTGGTCGTGGTGCTGCTGGTGTTGCAAGGAGAGGACGTGGTCGATCTGTGCCAGCTACACGCACAAATGAAAAACCTTCCTCAGGTGCGAGTAGCCGACAGAACCTTCAACGTTATATGGTAGGCCCGAATGCCGCTCAATGAATGGTGAGGCCAGAATAAGTACAGGCGATAGTAGATTGGGTGGCAGACAATGCCTCCAGTTCCTTCACATTGTCTCCCATCCAGTCCCTTGCTGAAAGCTCAGAGTTGGCAGTTGAACATGAAAAGTTAGGAAAACTTACATACAGTCATAACTTCCGCTATAGGTATGCCATAGTGATGATCATGACATATTTGAATGTAGAATTTCGGCCTGGATAATTCAAGTATAAACATTTACCCATTGTTACCCAAGGAGGGATAGAATTAGTCCATTCCCTCCCCAGGGTCCGGGAAGGTCTCAGAATACTCATGTTTGGAGTCATTTGAAAGCTTTATGCAAGCTGAAATAAAATTTCTTGCTGTAATATAGGCCGGACAGTCCAGTCACAAGTTATGATCCATGCATGATTATGCAGCCTGTATCTCCACGGTCCGCCCTGGACATTGTCTAAGGAAACTCCCTCTCTTATACGAATGGCCAGAGAGGTATGGCCCCACCCCTGGTGTTTCAGAGAAAAAGGCCTGTCAAAATCAATTGGGGAGTTCTCACCTTAACATCAAACATCAGGGAACTAGGAAATCATCTTCAAAACACTGATTAAGCAAGGACATTTCAAATGCAAGGTATTTTCAATCTGCTCTTTCGCTGTAAATTTGTCTCACTTTGTACTTTTATTTTTCTGTAAATCTTTTACTGCACCTAAAACTTGACCTTTTCATTATTAAACCTTATTTTGAAAAGTGTTGATTTTGTCCCCTAAGCTCTTAATGCAACTATTACGAATCTGTTCCTTCGAAGAGCGCTACTGTTTTTAGAATAACGCATCTGAATATACCTGTCTGCAGGTGACAGTGTGTGTTACAGGCGTGTTCTGAAATACTGGTATTGCTAATATACGGGTCTTCTGGCCGGAAATCCAGAAGTGGTGGCAGAGAAAGGGTTAATTGTTTGAATTAGCCTGGTAACAATCGCTCTCAAGAGGCTGACACTTAGATGGTGATCCCGCAAACTGGGAAATCTTTGTGCTGAAAGTAGCTGAGAGTGGCATTGTTACGTTTGTGACAAGTGCGGTGTTGGATCAGAGGGGTCCTCGGTCACCAATCGGTGAGGAGGGCAGCAATCTGATACGCGCGTTCGTCACAGTACCCCCTTACTCACTCGCGATCCCTGGCCCTGAATGCCAGCATTTTAAAATTCCTGGCCTTTTAAATGTCTGGTCACGGACAGTTTTAAAAACCTGATGGTGGTGGCTGTCCCACAGTACGTGGTTCCCAGCCGCCACTACTTTTCCAGGCGATCCATCCCTTCCCTGCACAAACAAGTCGGGGACAAGATCAAGTGTGCACTGCGCAACGCCATCTGTGGCAAGGTCCACATAACCACTGATACGTGGACCAGTAAGCACTGTCAGGGACGCTATATCTCGCTAACTGCAAACTGTGCAAATGTAGTGGCGGGTGGGCCTGAGGCGGATAGCAGTTTGGCGCATGTCCTTCTGCCACCGAGGATTGCAGGGCATTTCTCTTTGCCTCCTGTTGCCTCCTCCTCCTACTCCGCTTCATCCTCCTCTACCACCTCCTCATCCGGTCATCCTAACACCTTCACCACCAACTTCAGCACATCCAGGGGGAAACGACACCAGGCTGTTTTAAAACTGATATGTTTGGGGGATAAACCCCACACTGATCAGGAGCTGTGGACGGGCATTGAACAACAGACCGATGAGTGGTTTTTGCCACTGAGCCTCCAGCACGGCCTGGTGGTGTGCGATAATGGGCGAAATCTCGTAGCAGCTCTGGGCCTAGCCGGTTTGATGCACATCCCTTGCCTGGCACATGTGCTGAATTTGGTGGTGCAGAAATTTCTAAAAAAAACTACCTGGATATGTCAGAGCTGCTGCAGAAAGTGTGGGCCGTCTGTGCGTGCTTTCGGCGTTCTCACCCTGCTATCCCACTTCTATGTCTCCTTGAAAAAACACTTCGGGCGATGATGGAAGAGGATGTGGCACAGGAGGAAGAAGAGGAGGAAGAGGGGTCATTTCCACGGTTATCAGGCCAGTCATTCACAAGTGGCTCGGAGGATGGGTTCTGCACCAGCATAGGCCAGGTAAAAAATTTTCAAGCCAGGGCACAGTTCTGGAGGATGAGGAGGACGAGGATGATGATGAGGAGGAGGAACCGTGTTCACAGCAGGGTGGCACCCAACGCAGCTCCTGGGCATCACTGGAGCGTGGCTGGGGGGATACGGAGGACACAGATGATACACCTCCCACAGAGGACAGCTTGTCTTTGCCTCTGGGCAGTCTGGCACACATGAGCGACTACATGCTGCAGTGCCTGTGCAATGACAGCCGAGTTGCCCACATTGTAACTTGTGCCAATTACTGGGTGGCCAACCTGCATGATCCCCATTACAAGGACACACGCCGTCCTTAATTCCCTCACTGGAGCGTGATCGGAAGATGTGCGACTACAAGCGCACGCTGGTAGAAGCGCTGCTGAGGGCATTCCCAAATGACACCGGGGACTCAGTGGAAGCACAAGGCGAAGGCAGAGGAGGAGGAAGAGGTCGCCAACACAGCTGTGGCACCGCTAGCACCTCAGAAGGAAGGGTTAGCATGGCCGAAATGTGGAAAAGCTTTGTCAGCAGCACGCCACAACAAACAGCACCACCAGCTGATAGGCAACGTCTTAGCAGGAGGCAGCATTTCAGCAACATGGTGGAACAGTATGTGTGCATGCGCCTACACGTACTGACTGATGGGTCTGCCCCATTCAACTTCTCGGTCTCCAAATTCGGCACGTGGCCTGAGCTTGCCCTTTATTCCTTGTAGGTGCTGGCCTGCCCTGCAGCCAGTGTATTGTCTGAACATGTGTTTAGCACGGCAGGGGGCGTTATCACAGACAAGCGCAGCCACCTGTCCACAGCCAACATGGGCAAGCTAACGTTTATTAAAATGAACCAGACATGGATCCCACAAGACTTGTCTGTACCTTGTGCAGAATAGGCATTTATACTGGCCTCACACAGCCATTGGTATACTTAAGTGAACTTATTTATTTATTTTTTTTAATATGTCTCAATATTTTGGGGGCTACCCCAATTAGAAAAAAAAAACAAACAAACAAAAAAAGTGTTGGCTACCTCCTCCTCCTCTTCCACCGCCACTTCCACCACCTACACCGCCACGGTCACCGCCTCCTCAACCACCTACTCCACATCCACCTCCTCCATTTTTTATTTTTTTATGTGATTTTAAGTTATTTCCCTATACACATTTGTTTGCAGGGCACTCGTCCTACTCTTACCCCCATTTTGCTTCCTTTTGCAGCCCTCTAGCCCTTTCCAGGACTTTTTAGAGCCATTTTTGTGCCCAAAAGTTCGGGTCACCATTGACTTCGGTGGGGTTCGGGGTCAAGTTCGGGGCCGAACTCGAACTTTTTCGCGAAGTTCGGCCGAACCCGCCGAACCCGAACATCCAGGTGTCCGCTCAACAATCAATGCATGTTGGCCAATAGACGTGCACTGCCTACATTTTTTTTTCGTTTCATTTATTTCTTTTATTTTTCCGGTCACTCGTTATGAGCGAAATTCGTAAATTTGAGAATTCGTAAATTCAAAAATCCGTAAATTCGAAAATAGACTTACACAGCAGGACTTAGCCCTGCCCCCCCCCCACACACACACTCCTCGTTGCAATTGATTGACAGCAGCAGGAGCCATTGGCTACTGCTGATGCTTGAGTGCTGTGTGAAGAGGAAGAGAGGGGAGAAGAGATTCAGCTGTGCACAGCACTAGATCTATTCTCCCCTCTCTTCCTCTTCACACTGGGTAGTGGGGCAGAGCAATAGAAAACATTTTTATCTTAATGCAAGGAATGCACTAAAAGGTAAAAAATGTTTTTAGCATTAGTATCACTTTAATGATGGAAAGAAAAAAGTTATGATGAACATTCAAATTGGTTGAACTAGATCAGTGGTTCTCAACTCCGGTCCTCGGGACCCCCCAACAGGCCAGGTTTGCAGGATAACTGAAATACATCACAGGTGATATAATTTGCTGCTCAGTGATTGCAGTGTTCTAGTCTGCATCTCCCCAAGGTAATACTTAAAATCTGGCCTGTTGGTGGGTCCCGAGGACCGGAGTTGAGAACCACTGAACTAGATGGACTTGTGTCTTATTTTCAACCTGACTAACTATGTAACTATGAAATTCTAATATTAGAAATACTACAAATTACTAGTGAAATGCAAGGCTACATCCTGATGAACATTATTTCACACGCAGAGCAGCTGTCTATGAAAGGGCTTGTTTACACATGAGGTTCAAGTGAATAGGGCCGCCCTTCAAGTACCCCTCAACAGAATTGCTGTGCTAATGTGGAGATCAAGGGGTTAAAGTCAGTGGTGAGCAGGATCTCTGAATGCAGTTGCTGTTCCGAGACCAAGGCTCATGAGAACAAGCCATAAGAGGTAACTGCAGAGTATGTAGACTCTCCTATAAATAACTCACATTTTATATTAGTGTTCTGCTTGTTGTTAATAGTTTTTAGTTCTGAATATAATTTTGCACAAGTATATAATTGGGTCTAAATGTAAACAAATTCAAAACATATCCAAAATGCAAATACAGCTACACTATGGCAAAGTGCATACTGGGAGCTATATTGCATCTATATTGCATCCAATGAAGCACAAATGTTGCCGATATCTAGGTTATGCATTATAAGGCTTGTATATGCATTGTCAGCAAACATACATCAGAAATGGACATCTAACCTATGTTCTCAAAAAGCTTAGTGACTAAGGATTGCCCTTCTTTTAGAACTCTGCGTGACGTCATACAAACGTCCATGCTGCGCCACATTGGTTTTAATGGTTATTTAAAGGGGGAAGAATTAGGAACTAGAAAAACAGTGTTTTTAACTAATGAGCTGCGTTCCTTGGCCCAGCTTATTCTGCTCGACACCTTTGACCTCTGTAGTGCCCCCAGTGCGCCAGGGGCCAAAGCCTCTAAGATTCCTTCCAGCCATCCTTAAAGTAATTATATGACCAAACTGAGCATTTCTCATGTATCAGTCTGTAACACCTGCCTGCAATTAGAGGACTCCTCCGTCCTCGCTCCCCCCCAGACTGCCGTGCCCCCTGTCTCCTTTCAAGTGAAAAATTGGAAAAATATGAAATGCCAAAAAAATTTAACAAAGCACATTGTAGATCAAGGAATGGAATGGTTGGCTGGTGGGATTGATACCGCGCCTTCACTGCTGCATCCGTCTTTGGTCTCCTGCAACCCAAAACTATCACCATGTGCAGGCCTTTGGCAAAAGTATTTATTAATAAGTCTTTATGAAGACCACATGTGAGAAGAACGACAGGCTGCAAAAAAGGGCAGCACCTTCCCAAACATTTCTCTCCTGTCATGTTTGTGATTTTAACTAAAAAACACAATTATGGCTGAAAAGCGACCAGGAAAATAATTAAATTTAAGTACTGTCAATATTAGCACGCTCCAGCAGTGATTTTAAAAGGTTCTGGCTGTTGGGTTTTGTCTAAGAAAAGGTCTTGTTCCCAGATGAATCCTTCATTATCAACAACAGCTGGAACTGTTTTCAGGGTAAAACATGGGGAAAAAAATACACTGGCCAATAATTTTTGATTGTGTCCTCTGCCATCCCTCCTCCACAATCGTTTTTCCACTCCTTGCCCAAACTACAGCTAACATACTGTACATGGAGAAAGTCTTAAAAGCACCAAGACATTTCAGCATCTTAAAGAGTTACAGTTTTAAAAAAAATGAAGTTATCATGGATAGTGCCTACTCATAAATTTCTCTTCCATGCAGATAGTCCTTAGTATGCGCGTGAAAGGTTTGCAAATATGTGTGGAAACCATAGCATACTGTCAAGAATCCTCTGGCCACAGACTGACAATATTTACCCAAGAACTACCACCAGATGATATATGGAAGAGTTGTCTGAGTAACTGTGACACTTGCACAATAGTAACAGAGGTGCAGCTGCTTTACTTTTAATTTGAAGGATCTTAAGGATTGGGCCTAGCTACAAGGCGCAACTGGAAATCATGCTTTTATCTGTCTGTATGGCCCTGCTCAATGTCACCAAACTCTTACACATAAGGAGCGCCAAATGAAGAAAAAAAAAAATCACAAGCAAACAGATATTCACAAAAATAAATGATCAGTATATCACGCATGAATGCACCTTTTACAGGGTTCCAGATTAAGCAGCATGTAGTGACTTGTGAAGACAGTGCTCCCTAAGACGTGACATGATGGATGTCACTGCCCAGACTTACCAGCAATAAATTCAATGGTCGTTTCAGATTTATTTGTACACACCCATTACAGGACGCTGTTTCCAATTACCTTATTTTCCTATTAAAAAATGATTCATCTCTTCCCGGCCAGAAAAAGGTTGGACCGATCATGAAGTGTGGACAGAGTGTCACAGAGTCTTTCTGTTGGAACGACTCAAAAAATGAGATCACTACGAAGACAGCCAGAAACACCTACACACTATAATATCAAGAAGGTCCATCCCAAAACAAAGAAAAGGCAGAGGAGGCGTTGCTTTAAAGGAAACAGCTTTAAAAAGATCTTCAGCTGATGCATATTGCAGGGACAATCAATCTTTTTGCAGCCATCCAAAAGCATTTAACTGTCAAACAAAGAAAATCTGAAACAACATTAATTTTAGGAAACGTATCCAATACAACATTACTGTTAAAAAGGCCATTAAAAAATAAATGTGTAATAAAATTACTCAGCAGTACTAATGTATTCATTTAGGTCTCTGTAAACATTCTTCCTCCCAAGTGGAACCAGTAGACACTCAAAAACACAATGGCCTCAGCTAATGAAAAGAAAAGATAATCTGAAATATACAAGCGGTCCCCGGGTTACAAACTAGATAGAGTCTGTAGGTTTGTTCTTATGTTGAATTTGTTTGTATGTGGGAACATGTACATTTTTCAAGTGTAGCTTCAGCCAAAAAAAATATTTTTTAACTTTGGATAGCCTAGGGAAAGGATAACACTAGGGTTGCCACCTCATCCCTTTAAACCCGAACACATATGAATTACACAGGTTTTGTGGCTGATTAAGGTGGTAATTAAACTCACTTGGTGCCTTATCTGCATTAAATTAGCTTCAGAACCTGTGTAATTCATATGTGTTCGGGTTTAAAGGGATGAGGTGGCAACCCTAGATAACACCCATGTAATGTTTGTTTTGCAGTCTATGTTTCTGTTCATAAGATTTCACCTCACTTCATGTCCCAATCATAATTGGATTTTGAAAAATTTGGGTTGTTGTGGAAACAAACCTTGGTGATAAAGCATCAGTGGAGACACCTTTTCCCATAATAACTCTTACAGGAATGAATTTTCCTTCCTAGGGGTAGATTTCCTCTCACTTCCTGTTGTCTACCTCCGTTTGTAAGTAGGAGTCGTTTGTAAGTCGGATGTTTGTAACTAGGGGACCGCCTGTACTGCATTATTATTATTACTATATCACTTGAACTTCTATTATTGAAAGTTGGGTATGGTTGCAATGTTGGGTATGGTTGCAAAGACTTCCGTCTTGCCATTTGGCAACTATATATAGGTACAAGCTATACAAAGTGTAGGGTGAGGGCTTTATAATTAATATAAATACTTTAAAGAATAAACAGTTCTTGTTAATGATAGCAATTATGGTCTCCCTTCCATTCTCCCAAGTAACACCGGAAACATGGAAAGGATCAGCTGTATCTCATTGCAAATTACTGTATATAATAACAATTAATCGGTTGCCCTCTAAATTAAGGATAGAACAAAATGACCATCTGATCTTATGCCAAAAGTTAATAAATTCCACTCCTGAATAACTGAGACTACTCCTGAGTAATTGAAAGGAATAATCATATCCAAGTTGAGACATAAACAGCCTGACACCACTTCCCCCCCTCCCCCCTACACACACACATCTGACAGTCCAGTGCAGGATTTGTGCCATTTGGAAGTACACCTAGGTGGCAATAATGATCAATTTAGCTGTGATGAGTGCCCCTTCTCAATCAGGGAGATTTTCTAGCGCTTGAAAGGAGGGAAGAAAAATGTCTTAAACATTTGCAATGTTAAAGACAGTCCATCTATTGGGTGGACAACAGTGGCTGGTGGATCTAAGAATCAGGAACGGTCTGCAACAACTAGAAGGACCAACACTGAACCAAAACAGGCAAAGGTCCCAACAGGACAGTAGAATAGCTAATAACAGTAGAGATCACAGAGGATCAACGTGATGCACAGACCGTTACAAGAATCACTGAAACAAGGAATGACTACCTTAAAGGATCATGAGTCCGCACCAGCTTAAGCTGTGAGTCAAGCAACAACAGGAGGAGCATATGACTATTTGAATGAGGAGAACATACCAACAACACAAATTCTTTACAAAGGGAAATATGGGGAGCTTTCCCAACCTTAAAATATATCCCTAAGGAAAAACTGGATAACAGGTCCACAATGCAAGACCAAGGCACTGGCCAAGTACACTTCCAGCACTTCTTCTAACCACCTGCTGGCGGACACTACTGGACTTCCACAGGCACTCATATCTCACCGTGCTCCTGAGGCCGCTCCCTCACCTCCAGCGGTCCCTCGAACCGGAGTAGTAGGAGAGGCCACCCCCGACCGGTAGGTTCACTACCGGGTACGTGACAGTGATTTTTGCTTTACAGGGTTAGATTATTTTTAGAATGTGGCTGCCAGTAGATTTAGAGTTAGTTAGTTAGTTTTAGGCTGAACTTCTGCTTTAAGAGAAAGAGGGTTCAAATCAGAGACCACTCGATACATAGGGACTGCCTGCATGTCTCACCTCAAGTTCAAACTCCCAGGTGCCAAGGGGAAGGCTAAGGAAGATTGAAGGTTAACAAGAGAAAGAGAGCTGATGTAAAAAGGGGAAGCCCCAAGTACCCCACAATTCCTTAAATGAAAAAGGGAGGGAACTATCATGACCGTTAGGCAAGATTCCACTAACCCAGAAGGTGAAGGATGCTTCAGCGAAGATTCCAAGCCGGTCAGCCTAATTTTTAGGTGACTGATAATTGCCAACACTAGATATCTGTCAGGCTCCAACTGGTGGGAACTTGCAGAAGTTGGGCCCTTCAAGAGAATTCTGGCTCTCAGAATCCAGAAAACTGACCCTCTTCAAGGAAGTTACCTAGATGTCCCACAATGGGAATGCCAAGAAAAAGGTGGACATAAGATCTAGAGCAACCGACTACAAGTGCCATGAAGGATGAAGAGAGGTCAAGACCCTACTTAGGGAAGTAGCAGTGAAATTGTTCCCAGCTGATTCCGTGACTCAGAAGGCCCCTCTGCGTAGAGGGAATACTGAAAATCAACATTACCCCAAAATACAGAATTTCTCTAAGGAGACCGAATACCCTTGAAGAGAATAACCCCCAAGGGCAAGTTCTTACTAGGATAGGGGGTTTCAAAGTGCAAGGAACTCTGGGGACCCTGGGTAAAAGCACAGCTCCACTATATTGTCAAATGTTTTGGGAATGCCGGCCTTTACACGCACATGAACTTTAATGGCATCCCAGTCTTAGTCTGTAGGGTTCAATATTGAGTTGGCCCACCCTTTGCAGCTATAACAGCTTCAACTTTTCTGGGAAGGCTGTTCTCAAGGTTTAGGAGTGTATCTATGGGAATGTTTAACCATTCTTCCAGAAGCACATTTGCGCAGTCAGAAGACCTAGCCCGCAGTCTCTGCTCTAATTCATCCCAAAGGTGTTTTATCAGGTTGAGGTCAGAACTGTGCAGGCCAGTAAAGTTCCTCCACCCCAAACTCAGTCATCCATGTCTTTATGGACCTTGCTTTGTGCACTGGTCCAAATCATTTGGTGGAGGGGGAATTATGGTGTGAGGTTGTTTTTCATGGGTTGGGCTTGGTCCCTAAGTTCCAGTGAAGGGAACTCTTAAGGCGTCAGCATACCAAGACATTTTGGACAATTTCATGCTCCCAACTTTGTGGGAACAGTTTGGGGATGGCCCCTTTCTGTTCCTGTCCACATGGATGAGTGAGTTTGGGGTGGAGGTACTTGACTGGCCTGCACAGAGTCCTGACCTCAATCCGAAAGAACACCTTTGGAATGAATTAGAGCTCTGCTAAGATCTCTGACTTTTGGATCTATAGCCTGGATGGGAATTTGACTCACAGGTGTTGATTTACTAAAACTGGAGAGTGCAAATCTAGTGCAGCTGTGCATGGTAGCCACTCAGCTTCTATCTTCAAGTTGTTCAATTAAGCTTTGACAATAAAACCCAGAAGCTGATTGGTTTCTATGTGTCTATGCTGTACCAGATTTTGCACACTCCAGTTTTAGTAAATTAACTCCATAGTATTTTCAGATACACACTGTTAGGGTAGATCAGGTAGAGGTACAAGGCTCCTTTAAGGCTGCTTTCACACTGGAGCGCTTTACAGACACTATTTAGCTAAAAATAGCACCTCAAAAGTCCCCCCCCAATCCACCCCAATGTGAAAGCCCTGAGTGCTTTCACACTGGGGGGGGGTGCGCTAGCAGGACATTACAAAAAGTCCTGCAAGCAGCATCTTTGGGGCGGTGAGGGGAGCGGTAATATACTGCTCCTCTACCGCCCCTGCCATTGAAATGCTTGGCAAGCGCTGCCGAAGCGGCTGCACACCGCCTCGGCAGCGCTGAGCGCCGGCACTTTTAACCCATTTTTAACCCCTTGTGGGGGGTTAAAAGCGCGGCGCTCCCGCCCACATAGCGGAGCCCTATCGCTGGTAAAACTCTGCTAAAACTAGCAGGGTTTTACCGCTACCCGTGCAGTGTGAAAGTAGCCTTAGACTTCCACAGATCTCCTAAGCTTTGGTAAGAGCATATGGTGGTTAAAACCCCCCAGTCTGAAGAGGGCTGCACCGACATAGCATTCCAGCTGAAGAAACACAAGTGTTCCATATTTTGCACATTATTGGGACTATGTGGATGCATTTATTCTTTGAGCTCTGGGGTTTTTATGCTTATTTTTCTTGTGGCTGTAACATTAACTGGGGTCCAAAGAGGAAATTCAACTTCCTATCAGAGAAGTTGTCAAAGGATTCAACACTTTTAGTGGTATCTCTGTTAACGTGAATCATTTGAGGCTCCATGGGAACAGACCACCAAATTGTGAATTTCTTCTCAAAGGGGACATGCTCTGGTGCAGTCTTAGCTGGAGTCCAGGGACTTTTAGAGTGTCCTAGACAACAGACTGATCCTCCAAATGTAAAATACACTGGCTCATTAGGGTTTGAAATATGCCCCTGTATATTTGAGTCAATTGCAGGGGACTGCTGTGACCCAAAAAGTGCCTTTCTCAAATGTTGGTATTCTGAATCAGAAATGATAACAGGGGCTGCAGACCTGATTAGACTTATGGTCTCAGGCAGGTCAGAGACATACTGTTCCAGGGATGCTGCCAGATGGTGCTTAAAACCCTAAGGGCAGAAAGATCCAGTAGCAGGGTATGACAAGATATGAAGTCCCTAGTGGACATAAAAGTCCCTGTGGGTTGAACTAGACTATGCAGATGAAGACCATATAATCATAGGAATCCCATGTTGCAGACTACAAAAGTAAATTCAATCTGGGGATACCAAGTAAACACTCCCAAAACCATTAGAGGAATATCGGCCGAGATCCCTTATAGCAGAGGGACTGTCCTCTGTGTTTATTTGAATAGACATGTGCCATGTGGCAATAAGCCAATATGAGGCAAGGCCTCAGTACTCACAAATCCAAGCAGCTGGTGCTGAGTGTTTTATGTGGCCCGGAGGTGACCTTAGGCAGATAGTGGAACAGAACCCGAGACCAGCGAGCCACTAAGGCTACATTCACATCTCAGGGTATTGAATCGAAGGCAGATTTGCCGCAAATCTGCCAGTGATTTGACAACGCTGACATGTGAATGGCAAAATGCGGTACACATATTTGAGATGCCATTCATTTGAATGACAGCTCAAAACGTGGTCGCATCTGTCGCGATTGTCAGGCGATAAAGCGTGCTGCAATCTCAGCAACATGCATCGTGGGACGCATGTCGCCCGAAAATAGTTTAGGCTGCATTCATACCTGAGCGTATCAAAAGTCACACGATTTTACTGCGATTTGTGCCGCGATTTTGTACAGGTCGAAAGGTCACCAATGTAAAGAGCAGAAAAATGCCTGTAATCTGCCTAAAAAGCTCATGCACTTTTTTGAGCTTCAGGCTTTTTGCTTCAGGCGACAGAACACTCAGATGTGAACAGTGGCCATTGAAATGAAAGGGATCTTGATTGTTGGGCGGTTTGGAGCCGAAGAGATGAGCATTTTACGAGCTGAAAACGCTCAGGTGTGAATGAGCTACTTTGGGGCGGCATGCATCCCGCAATGTGTGTTGCCGGAATTGCAGCATGCTTTATCGCCCGACAATCGCGGCAGACCCACACAGCATTTTGAGTTGTCATGCAAATGAATGGCATCTCGAATATGCGTACCGCGTTTTGCCATTCACATATCAGCGCTGTCAAATCGCGGGCAGATTCGCAGCAAATCTGCCTGAGATTCAATACGCTGAGATATTAATGCAGCCTACGTTTCAGAAACAGGAGCAAAGGAGAGATGATGCTTCCTCTAGGCTGAATAGCAGAAAGGGAGCACAGAGTGCACGTGCACAGCACTCTCCCTGGCAGATGATGTCAGCATTCATATCCTCAGCCTAAGCCTTTACAGCAGTAAAAAACAGCTGGAAATTTGAAAATGGCACCCACGTCCACAGGCCTACCCATAGACTGAGGCTTCAGTGACTGTGCCACATCTGAGGCTGTGCCACGAGTCAGGACTTCAAGAGCTCTCTGCTGCTAACTAACACGATGCATAAAGTTCTGGAAAGCCCTGTGATCTTCCAGTCCAGCACAATCCAGATACGGTCCCCACAGTTGTTGCTGAGGCTACACCGAGCTCTTGCTGAGGCTACAAAGATTTAGGGTGCATTCACACCAGCCTGCACACTAAACTGCAGCGATTTAGTATGTGGGCAGCAATATTTTTTGGCAACACTGTAAACAGTATGGAATATCCTAATGGAAGGGAAAAAAAAGCATGCAAAAATATAGTCAGACAATTTGTCAGCAGAGACAGTTGGAGGAGGGGTTATATGGGACCTGGTCCATTTTTTAATTGTTTGCCAGTGTCCAAGCCGACTTATAAACAGTGGCATATAACCCAAATATATAGTAATTACTATATTCCTGTGTCCCTTAATGGATAGTGTGAGGTTATGTGAGGTGCGATAGTGGACGGGCGATATTTGTCACCTCGCATGCGTTCACTTAGAGTGGACTGGTGAGAATCCGTCCCGGGTTTTGCCAGCCACCGTGGCAGAGCTGGTTCCGGCCTGGAGTTTCTGGTCCATCCAAATCCCTCTCCAGCTGCTTGAAATAACCAGGAAGAGATCTCAGTGGAGCTCACCCTGGGACTCAGTATGCTTACACTGAGAGAGCTAAGACCTTGAGTTGTTGGTTGCTCTAAGGACTGCAAAAGGGAAAAAAAGGTTAGCGTTTGTTTGTTTGAAGGTGTCAGGGACAAGCCCAACATTGTATAGAGAGGTATCCTGTCTGTTTTAGTTTAGCGCCGGGCGGCAAGGTTTTGTTTTTGCTATTTTTGTTTGTTTTATGACCTGCAACCTTTACCAAATAAAACTGGCAACCAGCCAGATTTTAAGAAAGTTTGCCTACAAGCTGCCTTTTTCCCAGGAAAGGTGATCCACACGAGCTAATCTCCCACACGTGGTGGAGTTCAACGGGCAACTTTCCAAAATGGAGGAAATGTTGAGGACCCTGCTGCAAGCCAATGCAGCTGGCTGGGAAACTAACCACCAGGTTGCAGAGGCCGCTGCAGCAAAACCGGCGGCTCAGCAGGTGGCTCTGCAGGAAACCAACCTCCAGGTCACACAGGCCGCTGTAGCTCAGTGGGAGGAAAGGTGCCAGGCTATCGCAGCACAACAGGCAGCTCAACGGGAAACCAACCGCCAGATCGCAGAGGCCGCTGCAGCACAACAGGCTGCTCAGCAGGAGATGAACCCACAGTTTGCGGAAGCCCTGCTCGAATTCAAGAAGGGGCTCGCACCTCCCATGACAGTGGAACCAAAGTTGGTACGCGCCTCTTACAACCTGCAGAAGATGACACCTGCGGATGATGTGGAGGAGTATCTCATGACTTTAGCGAAGGATGGCCAAAAGAACAGTGGGCGGGACTGTTAGCACCATCCTTGACCGGTGAACCCCAAAAAGCCTATTTTGATCTAGAACCAGATAAGGCCCAGGACTATGAGACTCTAAAGGCAGAGAAACTCACACGCCTAGGGGTCACCATGGCAGTCCGGGTCCAACGGGTGCATCAGTGGACCTACCGCACCGATAAACCACCCCACTTGCAGATGTTCGACCTGATCCACCTCACCAGGAAGTGGCTACATTCTGAGACTTTGCCAGGTCCGCAAATTGTGGAGCGCATGGTCATGGACTGTTATCTATGTGAGTAAGCACGGGAACTGGCTCTTGCCAGAACCTTTTTGCCAAATGGAAGGGGAGATTGGTGGCAGGGCCGAGGAAGAAGGAGACCCTCTTTCTTTTCCTGTAATGGCTGGGGAGCCGGAGGAGCCGAAAGATAGCTCCCAGCTGGTGGCTAATGACCCAGAAAATGTCTTTGACCCTGACTGTGAGAGTGAACAAAATGTAGTACTTGACTTAGAGGTCCGGAGAGAGGACTTCTGTACAGAGCAACTATGGGATGTCACTCTCCTTAGAGCCAGAAAAAACGTGAAGGTGATGGATGGGGAACCTGTGGGCCCTAATTGGGGTATGTCTTTTTCCTACATGGCTCTTAAAAATAATTTGTTGTATCAGGTGGTAAAACGCAGGGAGGATGAGGTAGAACAGCTATTGGTTCCCAAACCCTTTCGCAGAATGGTGCTAGATCTGGCCCATGGACATGTAATAGGGGGACATCCGGGTAAGGAGAAGACCAGCGAGAGAATAATCCAGAGATTCTTCTGGCCCTGGTTGCATGCAGATGTCAGAGAGTATTGTGAATCCTGCCCTGAGTGTCAACTCTCTGCGCCCTCGCCCCATTTTCGTAGTCCACTTGTTCCTCTGCCCATAATTGAAGAGCTATTTGAAAGAATTGGCATGGATCTTGTGGGACTCATAGTAAAGTCTGCCCGGGGACACCAATACAGCCTCGTAATACTAGATTACATTACGCTATCCTGAAGTCATACCCTTGCGGGACACATCCGCTAAGACTATCGCCAAGGAGTTGGTCCAGGTATTTAGTTGGGTGGGGATCCCTAAAGAAGTCTTAATGGATCAAGGCACCCCATTTATGTCCCGTGTAACCAAGGAATTGTGCAAGTTGTATAAAATCTCCCATCTCCGTACCTCGGTCTACCACCCCCAAACGGATGGATTTGTGGAGAGGTTTAATAAAATGCTCAAAAGTATGTTGAAAAAGGTAGTGGAAAAAGATGGGAGAGATTGGGATATGTTGCTGCCGTATCTCATGTTTGCCATACGAGAGGTTCCGCAGGCATCTACGGGATACTTCCCATTTGAACTCTTGTATGGTAGACATCCCCGGGGATTGTTAGATATTGCCAAAGAGACATGAGACGGAGAGGTCACCCCTCATAGGAGTGTCATCGAGCATATTTCCTTGATGCAAGATCGAATCGCAGTGTTCCTACCCCTGGTACAAGAGCATAGGGAGCGAGCCCAGGAGGCTCAGAGAAAGGTTTATAATCGGGGTGCTAAGACCGAAACTTTCAACTCCGGGGATAGGATCCTGGTGCTCATCCCCACTGTTGAAGCAGAGTAGTAGGGTCCCTTTGAGATTAAGGAAAGAGTAGGGGAAGTAAACTACAAAGTTTACCAGGAAAAGGAAGCCTGAACAAATCTATCATGTTAACCTCTTAAAACCATGGAAGGACAGGGAGGCTTTGTTGGCCGTACCACTTCCTCAAAAAGATAGGGTACCAATGACACCGGACGTCCCCCTGACGGAATCCTTGTCAGTAGCCCAACAACAGGACATTAAAGAGTTTGTGAACAAAAATATAGACTTTTTCTCCCCTTTGCCTGGACTGAGCATAGTGATTCGACATGACAATCACAGAGCCAGGTGTTCACGTAAATGTGAAACCTTATAGAATACCTGAGGCTAGGCATGAGGCAGTAGCAAAGGAGATATAGAACATGTTAGAGTTGGATGTGATAGCGGAGTCCCACAGTGACTGGTCGAGTTCCATAGTGCTGGTCCCAAAGTCCGATGGCACTATCTGGTTCTGTAACGACTTTAGAAGACTGAATAGCTTGTTTGATGTGTACCCAATGCCTCAGGTCGACAAACTTGTGGATCATGTGGGAGGGGCCCGGTACATAACAACCCTGGGGTCAGACAAGGATAAAACGGCCTTTTCTACTCCCGAGGGCTCCTTCCAGTACAAACGAATGCCATTTGGTCTGCATGAGGCTCCTGCATCATGAGGCCACATCACCCCTATGCAGCTGCCTACTTGGATGATGTAGTCATCCACAGTCCTCATTGGGAATCCCATTTGCCCCAAGTGCAAGCAGTTGTGGATTCCCTCAGGAAAGCAGGGCTCACAGCCAACCCCAAAAAATGTGCCATCGGTCTCGAGGAGGCCAAATACCTTGGCCACATTATTGGGTGGGGACTCGTTAAACCGCAGACCAACAAACTAGAGGCAATCCAGAAGTGGCCCCAACCCCGAACTAAAAAGCAGGTGCATGCGTTCCTGGGGATATAGGCGCTTCATACTGGACTTTGCCACCATTCCCCTGACGGACCTGACGAGGGGCAGGGGGTTGCTTATAGTGAAGTGGAGCCCGGAAGCTGAGAAGGCATTTCAGAAGCTAAAGCAAGCCCTGTGTGTACAACCAGTGCTTGTGACCCCAGACTTCACCAAAGAATTTGTCGTGCAGACCGACGCCTCTGATGTGGGTCTAGGGGCGGTACTGTCCCAGATCAGAGATGGGGAGGAGCACCCGGTTGTATACCTAAGCCAGAAGCTGAACCAGCATGGGAAAAATTATTCCATAGTCGAGAAGGGGTGTCTCACGATTAAATGGGCCTTGGAGAGCCTAATGTATTATCCATTGGGCAGGCCGTTTAGACTTGTCACCGACCATGCCCCCCGAAGTGGATGTGCGACAACAGAGAAAAGAATAGTGACAAGGTGTTTTTTGGCCCTACAGCCCTATAAATTCACAGTGGAACATAGGGCGGGAAAGCTGCAAAACAATGCATATGCCCTTTCCCAGGTCCACTGTATGGGGGTAACAGTTGCTCAGCCACAGGGGCTTGAGCAGAGGGGGGGGTATGTGACGTTATGCGAGGTGCGATATTGGACGGGCGATAGTTGTCGCCTCGCATGCGTTCACTTGGAGTGGACTGGTGAGAGTCTGGGTTTTGCCAGCCACCGTGGCAGAGCTGGTTCCGGACGGAGGTTTTGTTTTTGCTATTTTTGTTTGTTTTATGACCTGCAATCTTTTCCACATAAAACCGGCAGCCAGACAGATTTTAAGAAAGTTTGCCTGCAAGCTGCCTTCTTCCCAGGAAAGGTGATCCACACAAGCTAATCTCCCACAACAGTTAAAAGGAGAAGTCCAGCCAAAGCTCGCTTTGGCTGGGCTTCTCCTACGGATCACAGGAGTGCAATCTGTTTTGCACTCCTGTGACCCGTTTTCAGCATAGAGCGGGCTGAAGTCCGCTCTCTGCTGACGCCACAGAAGTCAGTCCAGGCACCGCGCCATCCCGACAATGGTAGTCTGGATACGCCAGGTGCCTGGACTGACACCCATCTCAGGCTCTCAGCGAGCCGCTGAGAGCCTGAGACGGCTGCTCCCCACCCCTCCACATCCTAGAGCTCCAGTGAGCGTGGGGGAGCAGAGCGGAGGGCTGCTGATTGACAGTTAGCAGCTTTCTGCTCGGGGAGCTGTAAGAACCGAGCCATCGGCAGTGTTCAATAGCTCGGTTCTCAGTATAGAGGCGCCGGGGGGACAAATTCAGCATTGGACAGATGCTGCATCCACATAGGTAAGTATAACTGGGCAAAAAACAAAACAAAAAAACATACTCCTCTTGTAGAGAAGTGCAAGTTGCCTGTCATGCTGATTCAGTGCCCTCAATACTCTTTGTGTCACTGACTTGGCACAAGTACTAGTTCACTATAAAGTATAACTAAAAGCAAAACGTTTTATTTTGATAGAGTGGAGCGGAATTAGAACACCTGTCATGTTTCTATTGCTGTCTGTGCCCCCCATCTTTGTCCTGTTTATAGGGTTGCCACCTGTCCGGTTTTGACCTGGACAGTCAAGGTTTTGACACATGTGTCCGGGTATCAGTCCGCCTGACACCCGGACACACATATACCTCCAGTCAAGCATCCTGGGACCAGTGGAACAGGGTGCTGGTGAGGGGTAGCTGTGGAGCTGCGAGTCCGACCATCGCTGAGCCAGCCCGGCTGTCCGAGCTTAGCGATGGACGGCAGGCCGTGGGCGCCCTATGACTGGCCGATCATGTGTGGGCAGTGATTGGCCCGGCCGAGCTGGTCACTTGTGGAGGCAGCTTGCCTTGGCCTGTGGGTGATCGCGGTCGGCAAATGCACAGCCACTTGTTCCCAGAGTCCCGCCTTGCTGCCTGGCCCATGCTGTGTGACTGTCTCCTGAGGTCTCTCTGTCATCTCACCCTGTCAGCCCCCCCTCCCTCTCAGCCACGCTCTTTGTCAGCTCCCCCTTTCTTTCAGCTCCCCCTCCTCTCTTAGCCAGCGTCTCTGTTAGCCCCCCTCTCTGTCAGCCCCCCCCCCTCTCTGTCAGCCCCCCTCTCTCTCTCTTAGCTACCCTCTCTGTCAGCCCCCCTCTCTCTCTTAGCCACCCTCTCTATCAGCCCCCCTCCCTCTGTCAGCCCCCCTCTCTCTCTTAGCCACCCTCTCTGTCAGCCCCAATCTCCAATCCATTCCAAAATGTGTTGCGCTAATATTCAACTTATCTAATGCAAAGGGGAATTTATATGTTGAATGTTAGCACAACACATTTTGAAATGGATTGGAGATTTACACCGCTATTCATACAGTATTATATGTGTATGAAGACTTCACAGTATGTGTGTTTAAATAAGATTGGAGTGTATTAATACTTGGTTTATCCTTGGGGGTTTCCACCATTATTCACAATTATTTTTTCACATTTGAATTAATATAATTATAGGGTGAGGTTGTGCTGCATTTTTTATATTT
>BLSH010212574.1:318365-334492 GCA_018402905.1 Glandirana rugosa
ATCCTAATACCCGGAGTGGGAGTGCCGTGCCGCCAGGATGGGGGTCATGGAAGAAGTCAGACATGTGTAGTGTGGAGAGACTATAGGATAAAACCAGAGCCACCAAGCTGGAGCCGACTGACTGTGCCCCTGTTTCTGCACTACTTTTGGTGGCGATTTGAAAGATATCTGTGCATGAACCCGCACATATGTCTATAAAATCACCCCCGAAGTCGGGCTGAAATGCTGATTTTAAACCCGCCCTCAGTGTGAACGTGGGCTTATTCTGTGGAGTAGGTGCGAAAATTGGGGCAGGCTTGAAGGGGCCCCGGTGCATTACTTTGCCCAGGGGCCCATAATCCTATTAAGATGGCCCTGCCAGGGATTCCCTCACTTTTGAGGGATTTCTTCTCATTTCTTGTTTTGGCTATGGAACCGGGGATAAAGGGAAATCTCCCCCCAATAGGACACAGATGACAATATATATATATAAAAACTTTTGCATTTGGTTCTGCTTCAAAGTGTTTGTTACCCCAACCCAATATTCCTGGTAGGTGTCTGCTGTACCATGTACTTGTATGAGAAAGTATTCTGTTCTCTTTGTATTGCTTCCCTTATGTGACATCTCTGGTGATCCTGCCAGTGCCTCTGCTTCCCTATTAAAAACTAGCCACACTAAGCAGGAGAGCACATCATGGTCAGTTCTCTAGCTATGCTGGGAACTCCTGTACTCTCCTCCAATTATCAGACTTGTCATGACACGGCCCCACTGCACAGCCATTTATTGGCAAACTCAGTGTGCTGCTGCTTCTCCTCCCCCAGCTCTTATGCAGCTGAGAACAGCTGAGGACAGAGGTGATGTGATCACTTATAAAAAAGGGAAAAAAAGGTGTTTATAATATTTTTTTTATATCTATAAACACATGTTTTGCCTTTCATTTCTATTTTAAACTGAATGGGTTGGTTTACAAGGTGATCATTACAATTACTTTAAGTATACATATTTATGCATTCATATAGACTTTCACAGAAACGTGTTACTGAATAGAACTGACTTTAATTTAGGCAGTTTATATAAAAGTAATGCTTAACAGAGTTCTTTAAAAAGATCCAAACTTTAATATCATAATAGACCAAAGAAAGATAATAAATCATAAAAGGGGATATACAGCAATTCTGGCTTGACTTTCCCTGCTGTTTCATTTGTGTCAGTGTGAGGATACAGTTGGCCTTAAACGCGTTAGTCCAAGTTCATATGTACAGTAGCTTCATCCCACTGTTTACGTCTGCAGTAAACAACCAGTCTGTTTACATTATCTTGTAAGTACAATTGTTTTCACATGTGGAAAAGGAAAAAAAGTCACAGAGTAACAGCAACAGGCCTGGTGGAAGTCTACCAAGACAAATTTCCTTTTTCTCCTGGCTTGATCTGGTTAAATCGTTTACTTTGTATGGTTTACACAGAGCAGGGAGCGAGAATCAAGTGCGGGTGGAGGATTCTAGCCAAAGGGCATGCAGGGAGACTTTTGATTCTGGTTAAAGTGCACCTGTCACGTAATAGCAGATGGAAAGAAGACAGATAGTAAAGAAGGTTGAAGCTGTACTTATCTTCAAATGTTTATTAGTTCTGCTTCTCCATACCTCTTAACCACTTTAGCTCTGGAAGATTTACCCCCCTTCATAACCAGGCCATTTTTTTTGCTATGTGGCACTGCATTACTTTAACTAACAAATGCACGGTCGTGTAACTCTGTACCCAAATAAAATTTATATTATTATACAGGATTTATATAGCGCCAACAGTTTACGCAGCGCTTTATATCTCCCTTTTTACCCTACAAATAGAACTTTCCTTTGGTGGTATTTGATCACCTCTGTGGTTTTTATTTTTTGTACCATAACCAAAAAAAATGACAATTTTGAAAAAAAAAAAAAACAATATTTTTTACTTTCTGCTATAAAACATATCCAATAATAATAAAAAAAATTAACAGGAAGAAGTTTAGACAGCACTGGGCTCTATGAAACCCGGCAAGGCCCCCAGCCCAGATGGCTTTACATTGCAATATTTCCAGACGTTTCTTCCGATCCTTAACCCTTATATGGTGAAAATGCTCAACGCCTCAAGCTCGGACGCTCCCCTACCAAGAGGCATGCTTCGTGCACATGTCTCGGTAATTCCAAAGGAGGGCAAAGACCCATAGGCATGCGGTAATTACAGGCCGATCTCCCTCCTTAATCTTGACCTGAAAGTCTTTGCCAAAATTCTGGCGACCAGGCTTTCGGCACACATGGAAGGGATAGTACACCTGGACCAGGTAGGGTTTATACCTTACAGAAAAGCAAGGGATAATACCACGAAAGCCCTGAATCTGATTCACCTAGCTACTACTTCCAGAACGCCGTGTGTATTCCTGAGCACTGACGCCGAAAAGGCGTTTGACCGGGTGAACTGGAAGTTCATGTGGACAGTCTTAAAATACATGGGATTTGGGGAGACAATGATAAATTGGATATCTAAATTGTATCTCCATCCGACGGCCCAAGTGAAAGTCAACGGTCTTCTTTCTGACTCCTTTACCATAGCGAACGGAACACGACAGGGCTGTCCGTTATCGCCCCTTCTGTTTGCGCTGTCATTGGAGCCATTTCTGTGTATGATAAGGAGAAACCAGGATGTGACGGGCCTAATGTCCGGGAACATTCAACGAAAGGTTTCGGCGTATGCAGGTGATCTCCTGTTCTCGCTCACCAATCCTGTGATATCCCTACCTAACCTGTTGCGGGAATTTGAGAAATATGGCAAACTGGCCAGCCTAAAGATCAATTTTGAGAAATCAGTGGCGATGGGACTTAACATAGGCTCAGACACTCTGACATCCCTAAGGTCCAGCTTCAACTTTAAATGGTCGGATAAAGCCATCGGGTATCTTGGCACTCAAATTTCAAGGGAGGTGAGACGCACGTTCGAACTCAACTTTCCACCTCTGTTGGCGACAACTAAGTCGCTGTTGGAGAAGTGGAAGGGGGGGCTACATTCATGGTTTGGCAGGTGTAACCTGCTAAAAATGAGCATTCTCCCGAAATTTCTAAACTTATTCCAAGCCTTACCAATACATATACCGAACAGCTACTTCCGACAAGTACACTCTTTATTTACAAACTTTGTCTGGGCTAGCCAGAAGCCCCGTATCGCTAGAAGATACCTGACACTGCCTAAATCCATGGGAGGGCTAGCACTTCCAGATATCCGAAACTATTACAGAGCTGTCCACATAGGCAGACTCATAAACTGGGGGAGACACTCTAGTAAAAAACTCTGGGCCCAGATAGAGCAGTCACAGTCTCCTGTACCCCTACAAGGGGCTCTGTGGTGCTACGAATCCCTTACGCCTACGTTGAAAGCGCACCCCATAATAGGTAATACATTGCGAATAAGCCACCAGGTGGCCTTTCGATTGTCTCTTACCACTCCGGAATCCCCACTTTTTCCGATTTTAGGCAATCCAGCATTCCCGGGCCTGAGTGCAGCTTCATTCCAGTCTCTGAGGAATGAGAAGCATACCACTGTGTCTCACTTCGCGAAAACGAATAGTTGGCTTTCGTTACGGGAATTGACCGAGACCTCGGGACGATATCAGATTCCGTTCTGGAATGCACTACAACTCCATCACTTTCTACACTCACTCCACAGTCCCCACCGATTTATACGAGATCTCACTACACTTGAAGACTATTGCTCAGGGGAAGAGACACTCACTCAGGTTTTGTCCAAAACATACACATTAATCAACACGCCCGGGGAAGTACCTGACCTGCCGTTCCTCCAACAATGGGAAACAGACCTGCATCGCACCTTCACAGCTTCCCAATGTCAGACAATCCTGCAATTCTCCCTTAAGTCCGCGACATGTACCAAATTACAGGAAACCAATTACAAGTTACTCACTAGATGGTACTACACTCCCCAGAGACTTAATAGGTGTTACCCGACTGCTTCGGACCGCTGCTGGAGATGTCAGACAGAGAAAGGCACACTTCTACGCATTTTCTGGTCATGTCCTGCCCTGCGGCACTTCTGGACAGCGGTACGGACCGTTACACAGAAGTTCACAGATCATGAGATACCAGCCGACCCAGCATTTATCCTGCTTCACGCTACAAATATTCCACCCAAACAGTATCGGAAATCAATAGTCCGTCACTTGCTGAACGCGGCTAAAGCATGCATCCCTGTAATGTGGAAGAAACAGACTCCCCCTAGTGTAGGTTGCTGGTTACGTAAAGTGGAGGACATCAACAAGATGGAGGACTTGATTTTGACTGCTCAAAATAAGCACGAGAAATACTCTAAAACATGGAGGCTGTGGAACCTGTTTGTTTTGTCAGACGAGGGCTTGTCTCTGCTGAGCACATAGACGAGGTGAAGCCAGTCGCTGCTCTGAGGAAGCCCGAAGTCGCCCGGGTCTCGCACATTCCCCCCCCCCCTCCCCCCCATCCCCTCCCCGCTACTCCTACTCTCTACCCTTTCTCTTTTTTTATTTCTGCTTTTGGGATACATATGGTTCTATATAAGACATGACTCAGGGATGTATCCATTAAAGGGAAGGAAGCGGTCTGCTCCTACATTCCATTGAATGGTTCCCTCTGAAGGGCGACCTAAGAGTATGGTACAAGGAATACAGGCAATATGTATATAATGCAAAAAGTCGTCCGGTTCACAAAAAGGACGGCGATTTACCATTCACTCTGTATTGCATTTTATTTCTTTTTCTATGCTGTCAGACTTCTTTCTTCTCAATAAATATTATATTTGCAAAAAAAAAAAAAAATTAAAAAATCTAATTTTTTCATCAATTTAGGCCAATTTGTAGTCTGCTACATATTTTTGGTAAAAAAAATCCCAATAAACGTATAGTGCTTGCTTTGCGCAAAGGTTATAGCGTCTACAAACTATGGGATATATTTACGGAATTTTTATTTATTTTTTTTTTTACTAGTAATGGCGGCAATCAGCAACTTATGCGATATTGACTGCAAGCAAAACGGACACTAACTGACACCTTTGACAATTTTTTGGGGACCAGCGACACTAATACAGCGATCAGTGCTAAAAAAAATGCATGGTCGCTGTACTAATGACACTGGCTGGGTAGGGGTTAACATCAGGGACGATCAAAAGGTTAACTGTGTGCCTCATCTGTGTTTTAGTACAGTGTGGGAGGTGCTTTTACTAGGGGAAGACTTGGATCTATGTCCCTGCTTTGCAGAGAGACAGGATCCATGCCTTCCCTATATGGCAATCTACCTTGTTTATATAGGCAGACTGCCATTCTGCCTCTGTACCGAAAGATCAGCGGGTGCTGGCGGACGTCGAGTATAATCACAGCGGGAGCGAGCCGGCGGTGGGAAGTGCAGAATCATGTATATATACGTGATCCTGTGCACACCGGCTGCCCTGTATTCCTGGCAATATCTGCTATAGGGCAGTCGGCAAGTGGTTAACAATAGGGAAGGGTTGAACAGCCCCCCTTTCGGTTCGCACCAGAACTTGCGAACAGGCAAAAAATTTGTGCGAACATGCGAACGCCGTTAAAACCAATGGGACTCGAACGTGAAAAATCAAAAGAGCTCATTTTAAAGGCTTATATGCAAGTTATTGCCATAAAAAAGTGTATGGGGACCCGGGTCCTGCCCTAGGGGACATGTATCAATGCAAAAAAAAGTTTTTAAATTTACCGTTTTTTCAGGAGCAGTGATTTTAATAATGCTTAAAGTGAAAAAATTAAAATGAAATATTCCATTAAATATCATGCCTGGGGGGTCCCCTTAGTCTGCCTATAAATGGACGCACCTCTGTGATGTTTAGAACATAGCCAGAGCAAAATGACATTTGCAAAATGAAAAATTGTCATTTATTATTGCGGCTGTAATGTATTGCCGGTTCCCGGCAATATATATAATATCACTGAAAAAGCATGGCGTTGCCCACCCCCCACCCTACCCAGTCCATATCAGGCCCTTCAGGTCTGGTGTGGATTTAAAGGGGAACCTCGCTCCGAATTTAAAAAAAAAAAATGCATAGGGATCCCACACAAAGTCCGTAACACACCCTTCAGGTCTGGTATGTATGTATTTTAAGGGGAAAATAAAAATGCCCAAAATAAAAAAAATGCGTAGGGGTCCCCCCCCAAGGTCCATACCAGACCCTTCAGATCTGGTAGGGATTTAAAGGGGAAGCCCGCGCCAAATTTAAAAAAAATGGCATGGGGTCCCCCCAAAATCCAAACCAGACCCTTATCCGAGCATGCAGACCTGGCATGGCAGGAGGGGGTGGGGACGAGCGAGTGCCCCCCCCCTCCGAACCATACCAGGCCACATGCCCCCAAAGCACCTTGTCCCCATGTTGATGGGGAGAAGGGCCTCATCCCCATAACCCTTGCCAGTGGTTGTGGGGGTCTGTAGGCGGGGAGCTTATCGGAATCTGGAATCTTTAATAAGGGGGCCCCAGATCCCGGCCCCCCCATGTGAATAGGTATGGGGTACATTGTCTACACATTCACCAAAAAAGCAGTAAAGTGTTAAAAAAAAACAAGAAGCAGTTTTTGACAAGTCCTTTATTTTGTAAAATAGCTCTTCTTTCTTCCTCCATCTTCTTCTGCCCCGGTCCTTCTTCTGGTCTTCTGCTTCTTCTTTCGGTCTTCTTGCTTCCTCTCTTTGTCTTCAATCTTCATCTTCTTCTTCTTTCTTCTTTCACCGTCGCCGCTCTCCCGCTGCCGCAGCTGTGTTGTCCACTCCAGAGGCGTCTCCCAGAATGGGCGGTCTTCAGTTTGACATTTATAAGAAGGGGCAGGGCCACACGTTGATGTAAATGGGTGACCCGCCCCCTCTGATGGTGAATGACGTCAGAAGGGGTGGGGTCACTCGTTTACATCACTGGGTGGCCCCACCCTTACCTATAAAATAACTGTCAGACTGCCCATTCTGGGAGACGCCTCTGGACGGCACAGCTTCGGCAGCGGGCACGGGGGCTGTGAAACAAGGAAGTAGATCAAGACTGAAGACAAAGAGAGGAAGCAAGAAGAATGAAAGAAGAAGCAGAAGACCAGAAGAAGGACTGGGGCAGAAGAAGATGGAGGAAGAAAGAAGAAGAGGTATTTTACACAATAAAGGACTTGTCAAAAACTGCCCCTTGTTTTTTTTAACACTTTACTCCTTTTTTGATGAATGGGTAGGGGTACAATGTACCCCATACCTATTCACATGGGGGGGTCGGGATCTGGGGACCCCTTTATAAAGGGGGCTTCCAGATACTGATAAGCCCCCCGCCCGCAGACCTTCACAACCACCGGCAAGGGTTGTGGGGATGAGGTCCTTCTCCCCATCAACATGGGGACAAGGTGCTTTGGGGGCGACCTCAAAGCATCCTTCCCACGTTGAGGGCATGTGGCCTGGTATGGTTTGGAGGGGGGCGCTCGCTCGTCCCCACCCCCTCCTGCCATGCCAGGGCTGCGTGCTCAGATAAGGGTCTGCTTAGGATTTTGGGGGGACCCCACGCCATTTTTTTTTTAAATTTGGCGTGGGGTTCCCCTTAAAATCCATACCAGAGCTGAAGGGCCTGGTTTGGATTTTGAGGGGAACCCCACGTCATTTTTTTTTAAATTTTGTCGCGGGGTTCCCCTTAAAATCCATACCAGACCTGAAAGGCCTGGTATGGACTTTGGGGGGACCCCTATGCAATTTCCGTTTTTATTTTGGGCGGGGTTCCTCTTAAAATACATACCAGACCTAAAGGGTCTGCTACAGATTTTGGGGGGGAACCTTACGCAATTTTTTTTTTTTTTTGGTGCTGGCCCCGCTGTTGTAAATTATTTTAAAAATTGTTATGACATGCCCCAGTCAAACAGGTGCTGAAAAATTGGGCCTTGGGTGTTGGCTGTGCCAGAACACTGTAACCCCTTGCAGTTACTCTTGTTGGGTGCAGGAACGGGTCCTGCTGTTGTAAATTAGTTTAAAAATTGTGATGACATGCCTCAGTCAAACAGGTGCTGAAAAATTGGACCTTGGGTGTTGGCGGTGCCAGAACACTGTAATACCTTGCAGTTACTCTTGTTGGGCGCAGGAACGGGCCCTGCTGTTGTAGATTAGTTTAACCACTTAAGCCCTGAAACCCTTTTTTACACTTGTTTACAAGTTAAAATCATTTTTTTTTGTTAGAAAATTACTTAGAACCCCCAGATATTATATTTTTTTCAAACACCCTAGAGAAAAAAATGGCGATCGTTGCAATACTTTTTGTCACACCGTATTTGCGCAGCAGTCTTTCAAGCGCAATTCTTTTGGAAAAAAAAACACTTTTTTGATTTAAAAAATTAAACAGCAGTAAAATTAGCCCAGTTTTTTGTACATTGTGAAAGAGGATGTTACGCCGAGTAAACAAATACCATACATGTTATGGTTGAAAATTGCGCACACTTGCGTAATGGCGACAAACTCCGGTACTTATATTCGAAAATATGAAGTGGCGCTGCAACTCTGAAGCATATATACAGACACATTAATAAATGACATAAAATTGAAAATAAAATTTAAAAATGAAAATAACGTCACCTAAAAGTGCATCATCAGTGCTTACAACAGTATACTATATGCGCAAAAATGACAAAAGTGACTATGTGCACAAATACATACAGATATGTTCATTCATAGGATTATGAACACTATAGAAAGGCGCCTACCTACCATTTAGGTTGAGTAAGGCTCTGAATTCATCACTACGTATTTTGTGTAGTTACCGTCATTAGTAGAGTATCTATTTTACATAGACGGCTTTATCTGTATGTATTTGTGCACATAGTCACTTTTGTCATTTTTGCGCATATAGTATATTGTTTTAAGCACTGATGATGCACTTTTAGGTGACGTTATTTTCATTTTTTAATTTTATTTTCAATTTTATGTCATTTATTAATGTGTCTGTATATATGCTTCAGAGTTGCAGCGCCACTTCATATTTTCGAATATTTTATTCATGACGGTTGGTGATACCTAGAAGTTTGGCAGCAGTAACCATTGTTACTAGGATACGATCCTTTATATAGACCTTTCTTTCCCTCTTTTGTTCTATTGGGCAAGTAGGATAGCGCACCAGTATTTCTATTTAAACTCCGGTACTTAAAAATCTCCATAGATGACGTTTTAAAAAATTTTAACAGTTACCAGGTTAGAGGTGCAGAGGAGGTCTTTTGCTAGAATTATTGCTCACACTCTGGAGATCGCGGCGATACCTCACATGTGTGGTTTGAACACTGTTTTCATATGCGGGCGTGACTTACGTATGCGTTTATTTTGCTGCGCGAGCTTGCGGGGATGGGGCGCTTTCAATTTTTTTTTTTACTTTTTTTTTTTTTTTTTTTTTTTTTTTTATATAATCAAAATTTATTAAAGTTTTTCAAAGTACAAATCAAAAGAACAGTAATTCGTCATAATACCAAAAGGCAGATGGACAAAACATAGAGAGATACCATACATTAACCGTAAAAAATAAGGTTATCCAAGTATTTATATCAACATTTCAGATTAAAAGAACAACTGGGTTGGCATAAATAGAGTGGTATAGCCTGCATGTTCAATGATATTCGGTCAAATAAGCCAACGTCCCAATCTGGGAGGTCCCGGCTGGAGCTAGTTCTCAAGTGGGCGGGTCTGCCCGTCCCGCCCCCCGCTCCGATGCCTTCAGCAAGTTGGGCACCCAAAGGCGAGGTGGCGGGATCAGGGCCGCCACACCCCCTTCCAATATCTCTCAGACATCTATTTATTCGTTAGGCAATAATAAACGGCAGGCAGTACTCATATCAAGCAACAGCATGTGTATTATAATCAGTTCTTCCAGTAAACTATCATGAGGCCTGGATAGGGTATAGGTAGAATTCCCGTGGGGAATGAAACAGGAAGGAGGTATAGAAAGGAAAAGAAAGAAGAGAGGATAGTAGAGAGATTCACCAGTATCGGAACTAACTGAAAAGGAAACAGGTAACTCATATAATGAACAAGTGGGGATCCCCACTTTACTCTCAGGTGGTCCGCGTGGTGTGGCCCCCGGGGAGACATGCATCAGACCAGGGTAATAGATCAGTCATTCAAAGGGATCTCCTGTGAATAGTACTGCCGTCCCATCCACGTATCTCTAAATTTATCGTATTTGTCCCTCGCCTCGGACAACCACCGTTCCGCCTCCATAATGGAGTCTACTTCCCTTTTCCAGTCCTGGAGGGTCGGGCATTTGGCCTGTTTCCAAAACCTAGGAATCAAAGCTTTCGCTGCATTCAAGAGGTGGGGGATTACACTGCGTTTGAACAATTTGGCGGAGACCGGCATCCCATGGAACAAGAAGTGGAGCGGAGTACACTCCACCCTCCTCAGGGTCAGTCTCTGAATCCACGGGGTAATAGCCTCCCAAAATTCCCTGATCTTGGGGCAGGTCCACCAAATGTGAAGAAAGGAGCCCTGTTGGGCACAAGCCTTCCAGCACCTCCTGTCCGCGTTCGGGAACATTTGCACTAGTCTAGTTGGGGTCCTATACCACCTGGCCAGGAATTTGTAAGCAGTTTCCTGCATGCGGGATGACACAGAGGATGAGTGGGTAAATGTGATCATCCTCTGTATCTGTGGAGGAGTAAATTCTGATCCCAGTTCCTTTTCCTATTCTCTAATGTAGTTAGGTGCATCTGTATTCTGATAACTCAGTAAAAGCCTATACATCTGTGAAAGTAGATGCCTAGGCTCCTCCAGGCTCTCACAGATGCGTTCAAAGTCTGTTAGAGATTGGTATGGCCTCAGACTCGGACTCAGAGACTGGAAGAAACTGGCCAGCTGTCTATGCCTCCAGGCTGCTGCAGGGGTTCCCCCCAACTTCGCCTGCATGAATGTTAACGGCAAGAGGTTACCTTCGGGCGCAAACTGCGTACATGAGCTCCCCCCCTCCGGACCCCGAGGACCAAAGAAACCCCTCTCCTCGCCAGGCGGAAACCAAGGGAACCCAGCTAGTGGTGCTAGGGGGGACGTGGGGGGTGCGAGCTGACCCTCTCTATTCATTCTGTCCCAAGTGGTTAGCGTAGCCATGGTCAGGGGGGGAGTCCAGTCCGACAAGCCTCTGGTTTGCTTAGGGATCCAGTGTGCCCTGCTAAGTTCCTGCCTGCCATGGTTTTTTCCAAGTTGACCCAAAGCCTCGCCTTCCCGTCGTGAGTCCAATTCAGGATTCTTACCAATGACATAGCCCTGTAGTATAGGGCCACGTCTGGCAATCCCACGCCTCCGTCCCGCTTAGCTCTCCTCAGAAGATCATAAGCCAAGCGGGGGTGTTTGTTTTGCCATACAAAGCTTTGGAAGCATCTATGCACCCTCCTGAAAAAGACCCGCGGCAAGGCAATAGGAACCGTGTATAAAAGATAAATAATACGTGGCAAAATGGTCATTTTAAGGGCACTGATGCGTCCAAACCAAGTCAGGGGAACATCTTTCCAGGACTGAAGGTCCTTCTCAATGGAGATCAGTAATTTACCAAAATTGAGATCATATAGCGTGGTCGGATCAGGTGAGATATGCGTGCCTAGATAGGGGAGCGCAGCTTCACACCATCTGAATGGAAAAGCTTGTTTCAGAGATTCGGCTAATGGTGGGGGAGTGTTGATCGGCAACAGTTCAGACTTATCAAAATTAATTTTGAAATTCTACACCAGTCCAAATTTCTGAACCTCATCCATCAACACCGGAAGAGAGACCAAAGGGTTGGAGAGGTAAAATAACAGGTCGTCCACATAGGCGGAGACTCTGTGTTCCGTTGAGCCAATCAAGATTCCCCTCACATCCGGGTTCGCCCTAATGCGACATAAAAAGGGTTCTAAAACCAGCGCAAATAATAATGGTGATAAGGGGCAGCCCTGCCTTGTCCCGTTGCGGACAGGCAGGGGGTCTGACAAGGTCCCATTAACCTTGACCCTAGCTGAGTTTCCGGCGTACAGGGCACTCACCCATCCCATAACACGTTCTCCTAACCCCATCTTCCTGAGCACCGCCATCAGATAGGGTCAATGCACCCTATCGAAGGCCTTCTCGGCGTCCATTGATACAACCACATATGGACACCGAGAAGGGCCCTGTTTCGCCCAATGTAGGACATGGAGGGCTCTAATTGTGTTGTCCCGGGCCTCCCGACCCCTCATGAAGCCCGTCTGGTCCGGGTGAATTAGATCTGTCACATGGTCTTGTAGACGAAGAGCCAACAGTTTCAGAGTTTGGTGTCGGAATTCAGCAGAGAAATAGGGCGGTAGCTAGGGCAAAGCTGAGGGTCTTTCCCAGGCTTAGGTATAACCGTGATGTAAGCCAGCAAGGCTTCTCTAGGTAGAGGGCTGGCTGCACTGAGGGAGTTGAAGTAGCCGCACAGTGGCATTTCCAGCAGTGGGAGGAAGATTTTATAGTAGGCGTTTGAGAAGCCGTCTGGCCCAGGGCTCTTACCAAGGGGTAGAGTCGCCACTGCCATACGTAGTTCCTCCACTGTGAAAGGCCTCTCCAAGTCCTCCAGCACTTGCGAAGGGAGAGAGGGTAACCCAGAGTCTGTCACATATGTCTCCAAAAGCAGTGTTTCTGCAGTTGGGTCATTCGTCGGTCGTAGTGGGGGAAGGTTGTACAGTGATTCATAATAATGTCGGAATTCGGCCGCTATTTCCCGTGAGTCCACTACCCCGGAATTTCCTGTTGTCAGTCTGTGAACATGTTGTAATGTTTGTTGTTTTTTCAACTGTCTTGCCAAAAGTCTTCCACATTTATTACCGTGTTCGTAAAAACGGTGCGCGTAAAAACGCATCTTGTCCTTAGCTCTGCGGTCTAAATACCTGGCGAGTTCAGAGCGTAGTTCAGACAAGTGAGTTGCATCCTCGGAGGATAGGGTAGCTTTGTGTTTTATTTCTAGGTCACGAATGCGGTTGAGTAGTCCCAGTAGTTCTGTGTGTCTTTCTTTCTTTAGGCGGGATCCATGGGAAATTAATTCACCATGGATAACTGCCTTATGACCCTCCCACACAGCTTGGTGTGACACCTCACTCGGCTGATTCAGTTCAAAGTATGTATTCATTGAGTTCCCCACCGCTTCCCTGATCACCTTGTCATCTAAAAGAGTTTTGTTTAAGCGCCATGTCCTGATACCCGTACCAGCGCTGTCCCACTCAATCGCAGAAAGATGGGGGCGTGATCGGAAATGGTGATGCTTCCAATGGAGGCATCCACCACCGCACCAAGGTGGAATTGGTCTATAAAGAACATGTCCAACCGGGAGTATATGTCATGCGTCTTGGAATAGTAGCTGTAATCCCTGTCGTCAGGTTTCTTGATACGCCACACATCCACCAGGTGAAGCTGGCGTATTGCACGCTTAACATGGCGGAGGGCCCTAAAAGAGAACACCGATCTCCCTGAGGAGGTATCCAGGGTCAGGGTTTAATGGCATGTTAAAGTCACCCCCCAACACCAAAACCCCTTCTCTAGCCTCTGCAATTTTTTTAAGGGTGGTGGAAATAAACTGAGTAGTACGAGAATTCGGGGCGTATATATTGACAAAAGTGTACACCTGTCCATTCAGAGTACCTTTAACTATTAGATAGCGGTCCTCTTGGTCAGATATGCACTGTGTCATGGAAAAGGGACAAGATTTCTTAATGGCTATACAGACTCCTCTGGCTCTGGGAATCGGAGAAGAGCTGTTGAACCATTGGTTATAAGTGGCTTGAGGTAGACGCGGTGTCGATTTGGCAGTGAAGTGCGTCTCCTGTAGAAAAAGAATGTCAGGTCCCCAATGACGCAATTCCTGCCCTAACCTACCCCTCTTGGATGGACTGCACAGCCCCCTAACATTATAGGACAACAACTTCAGAGAATCAGACATTAAGGAGGTAAAATGTTACCGGAGTCCTCGGGTCACGATAGCACGCCTCCCCAGGCACCACCCCAACCCACGCGGAACCATACTGTTACGTACCTGACGGTGGAGTCTGTCTTGTGCAGGGAACAACCGCTCTTGCGCACCCGATTCAAGGACCCCTGGTAGTGTAGACAGAGGCCCGAGAGTGCGGGATGGCACGAGGGCTGGATGGTCACAGATGTTGTAGTGAGATTCCAGCAGGTCGTGCAAACAGGAGAATGGTCGTACAAGCAGGGTTGGCAACGTGCAGGCAGAAAGGTACAAAAAGGGTTAGGCAAGCGGATCGTCAAGTTCAGGCAAGGTTCGTTAACGGGCGGGCAGCGGAGGTACAGAGGAGTAGACAAGCGGATGGTCGTGGATAGCCGGGGTCGATGCAGGTAGAGGACAACAGGTCAAAGCAAGCCGGGTTGACAGGAAACAGGTGAAAACACAGGAACAGGTAGGGAGCTGAGGCCCACAGGTCTGGAACGCTGTAGAACAAGCAGCAACTCTGTGCAGGATGTCCAGGGTTTAAATAGGCACCATTTGGCGCCGTTTCCGGCGCGTGCGCACGCGCACGGGAGCGCGCGAGCGCGCACGGAGGCGCGCGCACCACCCGGAAACGGCCAGGAACACTGGCAAAGTCCCTTTTACTGACACATACCTTTTAAGAATCCAGATTCTAGATCCCTTTTCTCTGTGAGAGGAGGGCAATGAGTACCTGTTCCAATTACCAAAGGAGGAATCCTGGTGAACACATAAAGAAAGAGTAGGAGTAAAGCAGTAGAGAAGAAGTAAAAGTATGCATAGAAAAATAGGGAACAAAACATATAAAGGACAAATCCCCATTGTTAATGGGGTACTAACATCCGTCAGAGATCCGCCCCCGGTGCGAATAAATTCGCCCCGCGTGTAAATCTCCCTTCTACTGTGAAAACACAGTTCAATACTCCCCATACCTGGGGAGTCACCTACTGGGGGGTAAGTGACTGATCACCCGGGAGCAGCCTACCAGACAGCCCGGGCTGAAAAAAGAGTAAACGGTAATATAACATAAAAAAAAAAAAAAAAGAAAAAAAAAAGGCGGAAACAACACACCATAACTAGCAGTCAGTATGCTTAATCTTGAACAATTTAACCTCGTGAGAGGAGTAGCTGTGGTGACCACAGCAGCTCCCTCAGACTGTCAATATGTAAGGGCTGGCGGCCCTCATCTACCTGAATGTTCGGTCTAGGGATGACGGTTCATGAAGGCCCATAGACCACACGAGACCGCCACCTCAGTCCTCAAGTGGATACCTCAGGCGGGAAAAAAAAAAAATGAATATTCCATGGTCAAGGCCACAGTACATCATTAGGACGCTTCATCATTCCGGTTACGTCTCCTCTGTCGGTTCCTTCGGCGGGTGGAGGAAGGGACCGATGACCATCCCTCCGATCGTTGAGGCAAGGGTATGGAGCAGTGCAATCTCCAATCTGGGAACTCTGTAGGAGGTAAGTCTAGAGTTTCCAGGAACGCCTGCAGGTCGAGAGGAGAGAAGCTGATTTTCCATTCCTTGTTGCTGTTAGGCAAAACGGGAACCCCCAGCGGTATGTCACCCCGGCGGAGCGCAGAGCCTCCTGGTCTCACCGCCCTGTGCTGCATCAGGGTGCGCCTGGAAAGGTCTGGGTATAGGGTTACTGATGCGCCATCAAAGTCAATAGATGGGGAATTCCGGGCAGCCCTCATAATAGCTTCCTTTAACCACTTCAGCCCCGGAAGGTTTTGCAGCTTTAGGACCAGAGCACTTTTTGCGATTCGGCGCTGCGTCGCTTTGACTGACAATTGCGCGGTCGTGCGGCGTTGTACCCAAACAAAATTTGCGTCCTTTTTTTCCCACAAATAGAGCTTTCTTTTGGTGGTATTTGATCGCCTCTGCGTCATTTCTTATCGCCGCTATAAACAAAAGAAGAGCGACCATTTTGCAAAAAAACCCAAATTTCTTACTTTTTGCTAAAATTCAAATCCAAAAAAAAAATATAAAAAAACATTTTTTTTCACCGTTTTTGGCCGATTTATATAATTCCTCATATTTGCGATAAAAAAAATTGCAATCGGCGTTTATTGATTGGTTTGCGCAAAAGTGGCCGCGTTTACGGATGGTGAGAATTCATTTCTGGGGTTTTTATTTATTTTATTTTTTTTACTAGTAATAGC
>BLSH010212574.1:339454-355275 GCA_018402905.1 Glandirana rugosa
AATACTTTAAATGTAGTGCCTGGTGGGTTCCTTAGTCTGCCTGTAAAGTGGTGCATCTGTATTGTGTATAGAACCTGCTGCACCAAAACTGACATTTATAAAGAAAAAAAATTACATTTAAATTCTGGTGCATGCTGGGTCAGTGATGTCCCAATGAAGGCAGTGCCACCAGGTGACGTCACCAGGTGGCCTTGCCCCTTACCTATTTAAGAACTATGAAACAGCAGAGCAGGCATTTGGCAGTTAGACTTTATCATGGGCGGAGAGTTCTGTTTTCTTTTTTCAGGTCCGGCGGTGCAGCAGACATTGTGATTGACGATGGATCTATCGGGGGGACATTGTTTTTTTATTTTTATAATATAGGAATCGTCAAAAACTGCCTCCTGTCTTTATTGTTGACACTTTTTTTGGTGAATGGGTAGGGGTACAATATACCCTATACCCATTCACATAGGAGAGGGAGCCGAGATCTGGGGGACCCCTTTTTAAAGAGGGCTTCCAGATTTTCTGCAGACCCCCACAACCACTACCTAGGGTTGTCAGGAAGAGGCCCTTGTCCCCATCAAGCTGCTCCCCCCCATGTTGAGGGCATGTGGACCAGTATGGTTCTGGAGGGGGGACGCTCGCTTGCCCCCCCCCACCCCTTCCTGTCCTGCCAAGCTTTATGCTCGGATAAGGGTCTGGTATGGATTTCGGGGGGACCCCACACAATTTTTTATATTAAATCTTGGCATGGGCTTCCCATTAACCCCACACCAATTTTTTTTCACTTCTTTCTATTGCCAGCAATGATTTTTTTCTTCATTCAGCTGCTGTCAGTGGGGAAGCTTGTTGACAGCTGATGACTCAGCCATTGTTAAGGACGCAGCAGCCGGCTTCCCGGCCCGCTCCTTAAAGAGGAAGTAAACCCTGATGGGTTTTACTTCCTTCCTTTGCTCCTGCAAAGTAAAAGCATAATGTGCTAGTATGTATCCCATACTAGCACATTATGTGGCACTTACCTGCAAACAAAGCCCGCGCTGTCCTCACTGCAGGCCGCATCCATGTTCGCCCCTCTTACTTCCGGGAAAGTGGACTACGGCTCTGTGACTGTATGGGAGCTGCCAGTCATGGCACTCGCTCATGAAAAATGGCACGGGGGGCCGTTTCTTCACAGTGCATGCGCCAATGACATCATTGGTGCAAAACACAGTAAATCTTTCCTAAACAGCGCATGTTTAGGAGATATTTACAGTACCTATAGGTAAGCCTTATTCTAGGCTTACCTATAGGTACAACTTCCACAGAGAGGTTTACAACCTCTTTAACAACCAGCTATTTGCTTAGAATGCACTGTGAATGCACCGTGCATCGCAAATTCGGGTGTTCGCCAAACCAGCGAACAGCCGATTTTCAAGCCAAACTTTTGTGCCAAAGCATCCAATCTTCAGGCTTGAATGCTTTCACATGGGGATTGAACTCGCTTAGCCTTGTATAAATTTCAACTTTCACAAAGTATGAACTTGCAATGGGATTTTGTGGGGCTCTGGAGATAGGTCTCTGCAGAAACCATCATGTTCTAACATGCAGCTTAGTATTATTTCCAGAGCTGAGTAGGAGCCCAAAACCAAGATACTACACATTTTAGCTAGCACATGTAAGCTTGTTTTCTAGACACCTCCCTGCTGACCATCAAATATACCCATTATATTTAGTAGCCAAAAAATCTGACCTGACCTTTCAACTTCTGGTCCTAATTTGCATCAAAAGGTTCACTGGACTTTTGGTCTGTGTCCACCAAAAGCAGAAAAAATTCAAAGAAGTCTTTGAGTACAGAAGAAAAGTAGCTCAATGTTCAAGACCTCTTGACTAGAAAATAGTACCACAATCTGAGGCAATTAATTCCGTCACTGCCCTGCATCTCCACCTTGTTCAATCAGAGAACACTTTGCATTAATTGAGAAAATGCAAAACGAAAGATATTACACCATATCTCGGGGAATACACGTACGATGCCACATGCCAAAAATATACTAGAAACAACAAAAAGGAAAAACCATATCCAAAGTAATGACTTTAAGGCCTCATGCACACAGGACGTTTTTACAGCTGCTGTTTGGGGCGTTTGATGCTTTTTTTAACTGCCTCTAAAAGCCCCTCCATGTTAACCTATGTGTCCATGCACACATAAACTGTCAGAGGCATTTGGAGGCATAAGCATTTAGGGGCAGTAGATAAAAACGTCAGCCTGTGCTTCCAGGAACAGTAAAAGCGAGCTGTAAAAACGAAAAACGTCAAAAACGCAGCTAAACGTGTCAGCCACGTTTATCCACGTTTTTACATCATAGGCAGTGTTTTTAATGGAAAAATGTCAAAAAAAGTGAGCGCGGGAAAACACGGCAAAATGTGTGTTTTTAGAGCTGCTGTAGCACTGAAATTTTTAAAACGTCCTGTGTGCAAGAGGTCTTAGCCCCCGTTCACACCAGTGTGACTTGTCATGCAATTTGACAGGTTCAACCCTATTGTTGACAATGGAACTGTTCAAATCGGTAACGGCAACTTTCCAATACAAAGTCATTCCTGCACTACTTTTGGCGATTTCAGGTGCGACTTGCGTAGACATCTGTGGATGAAGTTGCACAGTTGTTTAGTTTATTTTGATCATGGAAAACATATTTAAAACGTTTATTGTAAATAGTTAGCAAAATACAGTAGATGCTGGTAAGTCCCGCTGATCTGTTGTAACGTGTTTCGCAGTCAACAGCTGCTTTATCAAGAATACAGCGGAAGCATCTAAAATGTTGATTTAATGCTGCACATTAAATACAACAGAATACATCACCATACAGTATATGGTTATGTATTTGGGTGTGTGTAATGTGCAATAATTTTTGTACTGAAAATGTTCTTTTTAGATGCTTCCGTGGTATCGCTGATGAAGCAGCTGTTGACTGAGAAACGTGTCGGAACAAACAAAAGGCACTTACCAGCATCTATTTTGCTAGATTTTTACAGAAAAACTTTTTAAAAATGTTTTGTATGATACTGATTGTCAAATTATTGGGGTGGTAATGAAGTACTCTATAATAATCATTTAATGGAAAGAAAAAAACATATTTTTTTATTGATATATAGTGATGAGTCTGCACTTGACGGTCTTCAAATCACTGATCAAATCAGTGCTGTGAACAAGGCTATTTTGCCGAAACATGTCTGTGTATTTGTTTTTACACATGGTTATTTGACAAAAAAAGATTTAAAGACCGTATCCGGAAGTGCTGACTCATCACTATATATCTGGATTTGTATTTACATTTGGATGTAGAAGGAACATCCAGAGTCAGAGCACCTGACTCAGGTGTGTATGTCCGTGTTTGATTGACCGGCTCCCAGAGTGCCAGAGCGGTGTATCTCCTTCTGCTGTTTCCATATTTTTTATTGAATTGTGTTGCCTCACTCTCAGTATGAAGCCTTTAAAGTCCTTTGGAAATGGTTTTTTCCTTATTGTTTTTTCTTGTGCAAAGTGTTCTCTGAATGGCGCCTGTGCCAAACTAGTGATCTTCTGTGTTCACCAAGCAACAGACCAAGCGCCATGGAGGCTAGCAGGTATCGCTGTAGTAGAACATCCATACTAGCTGAACCAATGTAATTATGCAAGAGTTCATACCTAAATGTCAGCTTAAAAAAATATGTCCAACTACATTTAAGTGGTGGTTTCCAGCACCTACTGTAGAATGCCACTGTCTGCAATATACACTATATTTAATTTCTACATATGTTTTAATAGCACACTCCCCTCTGGAAAACCCAGAAAACACATGTTGAAATGTACACAAAAACGCATGAAAAGCACACCAAAAAACGTGACTAATTGCACAAGAACACTTAGAAACTCATGCTTAAAAACCATGCATTTTTAATCACAGAATTGTGGAAGACTCCTAATCCAGAAACTGATAGACTTGGCAGAAACTTTTTTTTTTTTTTGCTGGATTTAGTGAATTGCTGTTCATCCTAAATCTTTATCATGGTTATGGTCAGCCTCTGTTTAAGGACCTGTACATATACATACACAGGCACACATGGCAACCTGTACAATGTTTAAGAGGAACAGATCGATGTTTGAGCGGCCCTTTCTGTCAGTGTGGCACATGTTGTTGTTTAGTTATTCACCAATTTACTCTGCTCGGAAACTCTGACTTTCAGCCAGCTGGATGCTGCACTATGACCTCATTAACGGCTTGTTTATAGTTCAAACAGCCCAGCACATATTTTTCCAAAAGTGTCATTAATTGGGGGGAAAAAAAAAAACTTCAAGTGAGCAAGTGGCACCACATAAATCCCAAGTCTCCCAGTAATACCCTCATATCAACTTTGTCATAAATCTCTGTCTGGGAACTCAGGATGGCACTACTCAGGAGGCATGCTTGGTTGGGAGAGCAGGCTACAGAAATGTCAGAAGACTAGAAGAAGTCTAGAGAAGGGAGTGAAATGACAGCGCCAGGCTCTTATCCCTTCACTCCATACAAGCTGACTCTTCTAGGGTGGCCTACCCAGCAGTAGAGTGCTGCCACACTATAACAATCATTTGATTTATATGGAACCATCAACAAGCTTGAAGTCTAGCACCCCACCCCCTAATTTCCGGAAGAAGTCTAGAGCATCTAAGGAGTGCAAGAAGGAGAGTGCCAAGCTCTTATCTCTTCTTTTCATACAAGGTGACTCTCCTAGAGAATCCGTTGGAGATCCCTAGCAGTAGAAGTCTGCCACACTATACCAACTATATGATTTAAGTGGAACTTTTATGAAGCTTAAGGTCCAGCGTTCCATCCTACAGTTTCCAGAGGAAGTCAAGAGCACACAGGAGATCTCCAGATGACTAAAGTTCCAGAATGTCCCGCCTGCTTGTCCTAGACCTATCTGTTATACCAAGGTTTCTCTTGTTGCTGTCAAAAAACTGTGGCATAAATTAAATTCTGTGTCAATGGCAGCAGAACCATAGAAAATCAAGTCTCCTCCTTCCCCATGGTCTATGTGGAACATTTCTCTACTGTGGACAAGTAACGGGTCAACAGTAACTAAACAAACATAACTGAGGAAAATGGTACATTTACAGTTTTAAAAAGTCTTAAATACTTACAGTCTATGCAAAATACAAACTAATACATAACAAAAAATATGCAAAACGGTCACTAGAATCAACACAGTTTTTGTTTTCTGTGACCCCCTGAAACAGTTTTATTTTTATTGATCTTGGCAGTAGATTATTTTTCTATTTCCTCTAAAAGGGTGACAACACTGTTCACTCTGTTCACTGTTCACATTAACTAAACCTTCAAATCCTTTACAGCCAACGAAGCTGCCATCTTAGTCTCTGTGTGATCTGCAGTTGCCATGGTGCTGTGTATCAGATCAGTTATGACACCGGCCATTTGATGGCTTGACAGTTCGGTTGAAGGCACAAGCAATGATGAAAGTTTTCATTCACGGCATGCCTTGAATTTAATTGTTTTCGGAAACAATTTAAATTGGCTTGTTTAGTTTCTCTTTAAGGAAAACACAAACAAATCAAAACCTAACTACAGCTAATTCATTTTAAAAAGCCATATGAATAAAAGCCATCCGTAAGCACTTCTTTTGCACTACTTTTGCTGGACAGCTTGGCCTGTTATGGGAAGTGGCAAAATAATTGATTAACAGGTAGGATCAACAGGTAATAAAAACTACTTGCAGAAGGACTCAGAAAAATAACACCTACAGTGTTAAAGTGATTGTAAAGTCTCAAATAACAAACATGTTTTACTTACCTGCTCTATGTAGTGGTTTTGCACAGAGCAGCCCAGATCCTCCTCATCTCGGGTCCCTCTTCAGCGCCCCTCCCTCCTGTTGAGTGCCCCCACAGCAAGCAACTCGCTATGGGGGCACCCGAGCCGAGCCGCAGCTCCGTGTATCCATTTAGATACGGAGCTGAGGTTTCGGCCCTGCCCCCTCTCCCTCCTCATTAGCTAACTGACTTTGATTGACAACAGCAGGAGTCAGTGGCGCCACTGCTGTGTCTCAGTCAATCAGCCCTAGGCACTCGTGGACATCGCTGGATAGAGATGGGGCTTAGGTAAGTATTAGGTATTGGGGGGCTGCTGCACACAGAAGGTTTTTTATCTTAATGCATAGAATGCATTAAGATAAAAAACCTTCTGCCTTTACAACTACTTTAATGCTAGTGACAATATAGATGTATTTTTTTTAAATTGCCCGTAATTACACTTTAAATTAAAACTCAGATATGCTAACATAAATACATATATGCAATTCTCTGCTTCCTAGAACTTTCAGCCCAGATCCTCCTCTTCTCGGGTACCTCTTCGGTGCTCCTGGCCCCTCCCTCCTGTTGAGTGTCCCCACAGCAAGCAGCTCCATTTGAACACGGAGCCATGGACCGGCCCCACCCCCTTTGTCTCCCCATTGCCCGACTGGCAGCAGCCAGTGTAGCGCTGCGCTGCTGTCTCAGCCAATGAGGAGGGGAGTCCCGGCAGCCAAGACACACCTGCAACATCACTGGAAGGGGCTCAGGCAAGTATTAGGGTGGGCTGAGGTGGGCTGCTGCACAAAGAATGCATTAAGATTAACCAGTTGCCAACCGCCCGCCGTGGCTTGATGGCGGCAACTTGGCTCTTTATCGCGAAACGCCGTCACCTGATGGCGGCAGCGAGAACGAGTATTGTGAGTGTGCGCGCCCCCGGAAGCGTGCTCCCTGTGTTCCGGGGGGCCAGGGAGCGGGTACGGCGGACTCAATGTCTGCCGTTTACCTGCGATCATCGCCCCAGAGTGACAGAACAGGGGTCCATGTATGTAAACACGGATCTCTGTTCTGACAGAGGGGGGAAGGCATGTGATCACAGGCTTCCTGTATATGGGAGCCGTAATCACTCCCCTCCCCCAGCCAGCCCAGCCCATACAGTTAAAATGCACTGAGGGAACACAGTTAACCCCTTAGTGCTCTCCCTGCAGGTTAGCCCCTTCACTGCCAATGGCATTTACACAATAATCAATGCATTTTCATAGCACTGATCGCTGTATAAATGCCAATGGTCCCAAAAAAGTGTCAAAAGTGTCCGATCTGTCCGCTGCAATATCGCAGTCCTGATAAAAATCGCAGATCACCGGCATTACTAGTAAAATATTAAGAAAAATAAAAGCCCCAGAAATTAATTCTCATCATTCGTAAACGCGGCAACTTTTGCGCAAACCAATCAATAAACGCTGATTGAAATTTTTTTTTTTACCAAAAATATGAGGAAGAATATATATTGGCCAAAACCGATGGAAAAAAAATGATTTTTTTTATATTTTTTTTGGATTTGTATTTTAGCAAAAAGTAAGAAATATTGTTTTTTTTTTATTTTTGCAAAATTGTCGCTCTTCTTTTGTTTATAGCGGTGATCAGAAATGACGCAGAGGTAATCAAATACCATTAAAAGAAAGCTCTATTTGTGGGGAAAAAAAGGATGCAAATTTCCTTTGGGTATAACGTCGCACAACCGTGCAATTGTCAGTTAAAGCGACGCAGTGCTGAATCGCAAAAAGTGCTCTGTTCCTAAACTGGGAAATCCTTCCGGGGCTGAAGTGGTTAAAAAAAACCTTCTGCCTTAAGTCAATTGAGCAATCAACTTTTACTGGCATACACCGCTCGAATTTCAGTAGAGACAGCATGAATCGCCAACACAGTGTATGGCCGAATGTAAAAGTTGTCAGAAAGCAGAGGTAAGTAGGTCTCTGAAAAGCCATAACGTATAATGCATAAACTTCAAGCTGACCTTTGAGCATTGCCAAAAGAAAACACGGAAAAGGGGGCTTTACTTTGTGGTAAATGAAAACCAGAATCTTCTGTGAATTGTTATTTGATATGAATTGGTTTTATATACAGCACTGCAATGAGAAGGTGCACTGTAGTCTACAGTTGGAGTAACTGTAGACTACAGTGCAGTAAGTATAGAACCTTTTTAAAAACTATAAGGATATATTTAGAAAGGAAGCTGAACGCCACATAAACATATGATTGGACTTGCCTGAGGCTCTACCATAAAGGGGAAGTCCGCCCAAATGTGACCATCTGTTTTACACTTGCATGCTCATTTAAAGTGTATTTCCACTTTTGCGACAACATTGGGATAAACTGCAGCTTACCTTTTTTAAGATGATAATTTCTGTAAACTCCAGCAAGAGAAATCCTACTTAGTTTTCTTTGTTTATGGGGTTCTGGGGAGTTGTGTATGCCAAATTCAACACTGTCTGTATTGTTCTGGCAGATACACTATAGTGTCAAAAGTATTGGGGCACCTGCCATTACATGCACATGAACTTTCATGGCATCCTAGTCTTAGTCTGTAGGGTTTAATATGGAGGTGGTGCACCCTTTGCAGCTCCAACTGCTTCAACTCTTCTGGGAAGGCTATCCACAAGGTTTAGCAGTGTGTCTATGGGAATGTTTGACCATTCTTCCAGAAGCACATTTGTGAGGTCAGGCACTGATGTGGACGAGAAGGCCTAGCTCACAGTTTCAGCTCTAATTCATCCCAAAGGTGTTCTAAAGGGTTGAGGTCAGGACTCTGTGCAGGCCAGTCAGGTTCCTCCACCCCAAACTCGCTCATCCATGTCTTTATGAACTTTGCTTTGTGCACTGGTGTGCAGTCATGATGGAACAGGAAGGGCCATCCCCAAACTGACCCCACAAAGTTAATGGCATGAAATTGTCCAAGCCCAACCTCTGAAAAACAACCCCACACAATAATCCCCCCCCTCCACCAAATAATTTGGAACAGTGCACAAAGCAAAGTCCATAAAGACATGGATGAGCAAGTTTAGGGTAGAGGAACTTGACTGGCCTGCACAGAGTCTTGACCTCAACCCAATAGAACATCTTTAGGATTAATTAGAGTGCAGATTGGGTGGGCCAACTCAATATTGAACTCTACAGACTAAGACTGGGATGCTAGTAAAATGTATGTGTGTGTAAAGGCAGAACCCTACAGACTAAGACTGGGATGCTAGTAAAATGTATGTGTGTGTAAAGGCAGGTGTCCCAATACTTTTGGTAATATAGTGTATCTCATCAGTTGTAAATTAGATTTGAGCACCGTCTGTCCTACCAAAGAGTTAGAAGTTTAGAAGCTAGGCTTCCCCATTGTATGTTACTGAGAGGAGGCTAGTTCTGTCCTAAGGCTTTCTATTTGGACAGACTCGCTAAAAAAATGCTTGTAGTCGGCCATGACACCACCTAAGAAGCACCTAAAAGCTAAGCAATAGAAAAATGTAAAACAAAAATGTTTTTAGCTATGCTTTATATTTACTAAAAGTGGAGCAAGCATATTTACACTTTTGCAGCCAAATTTAACCACTTCCTTACTGGGCACTTAAACCCCCCTCCTGCCCGGACCAATTTTCAGTTTTCAGCGCTCTCACTCTTTGAATGACAATTGCGCGGTCCTGCGGCGCTGTACCCAAATAAAGTTGGCGTCCTTATTTTCCCACAAATAGAGCTTTCTTTTGGTGGTATTTGATCACCTCTGCGGTTTTTATTTTTTGTGCTATAAGCAAAAAAAGAGTGCCGATTTTGAAAAAAAGGGATTTTATTAAAACTTACCATAAAATCCTTTTCTCCGAGTGACAGACGCAGCTCTTCATTGACTTGTGGGTTTATGCTTGTCCCACTAGGAGTTAACTAGGCAGGGAAAAGAACAGCTGGCCCCTCCCATGGGACCATCCTCTCTTCCCACATAAACCCTCCAAATAGCATAGCTCAGCAGTTTTTCCCCAGCCGTACAGAAAAACAGAGCACTTAGGGGTGGGTGCTGCGTCTGTCAGTGAACTCGGAGAAAAGGATTTTACGGTAAGTTTTAATAAAATCCCTTTTTCGCCTACGTTCACTGACAGACACAGCTCTTCATTGACTTGTGGAGATGTCCCCCAAGCTGTGTCAAAAAAGAGGGGTGGGTAAACGATAACAACTGATACCCAACAGAACCTCTTAAGGAGGCGCCAGACGTGCCTACACTGCCGCCTGCAAAACTTTGCGGCCAAAAGCAGCATCTGAAGATGCTAACACATCAATCTTATAAAACTTACTGAAAGTGTGTACCGAGGCCCAAGTGGCCGCCTTGCACACCTGTGACACCGAGGCCTGGTGTCTGAAAGCCCAGGAAGTGCTAACAGCCCTGGTAGAATGAGCTGTGACCGGAAAGGGGGGAACCTTGCCCCGAACGGAATATGCGTGAGTCACGGTCTGTCTAATCCAACGAGAGATAGTAGCCAAAGGGGCCGCCAAACCTTTGCATGGACCCTCTGTCAGCACAAATAAGGCATCAGACTTCCGAAAAGAAGCTGTAGCAGCTAAATACACTCGTAAGGCCCTCACTACGTCCAAGGCATGAAACTCAATTTCTCTTGGGTGCGATGGACGTGGGCACAAAGAAGGAAGAACAATATCTTCGTTAATGTGGAAAGAAGAAACCACCTTCGGAAGAAACAAAGGAGAAGGTCGCAATACCGCCTTGTCCTTGTGCAGGACTAGGTAGGGAGACTTGCATGACAGTGCTGCCAACTCAGACACCCGCCTGGCGGAAGTGATGGCTACCAAAAAGGCCACCTTCTGCGACAGCAGTTGTAAAGAAATCTCCCTGATTTTTTCATAGGGCGATTTCTGAAGTACAGAAAGCACCAAATTCAAATCCCATGGGGCCATCGGAGCCTTCACCCGAGGCGCCACGTCGCACACCTTGTACAAAGGTACGAATCAGTGAGTGCGAAGCCAAAGGTCTCTGAAAAAGAATCGCCAGAGCCAATATCTGCCCTTGAGAGTACTCAAAGCCAGCTTTTTGTTCAGGCCTTGCTGCAAAAAGGTCAGGACCCTAGACACCGCATAAGAGCGAGGGTTATGACCCTCCGCTTCGCACCAAGCTATGTAAGCCTTCCAGGTGCGTTGGTATATCTTGCGAAAAGTACACTTGCAAGCCTTTAACAAGGTAGGGATCATGGAGTCAGCGACTCCCCTGTCCCTCAGCACCTGGAACTCAATAGCCAGGCCATCAAAGCCAGTGAGGGTAAAGCAGAGTGCAAGATGGGCCCCTGAGACAGTAGATCGTCTCGCAGCGGAAGCCACCAGGGAATGTCTGCCAACATTTGCACCATGTCGGCGTACCACGTGCGCCGAGGCCAATCTGTAGCCACAAGGATTATTGGTATTTCCTCCGCTACTACCCTGCGTAGCAATCGTTGTAGAAGTTTTATCGGAGGGAAGGCGTACAGAAGGCGATAATGGCCCCAGGGGGCCACCAGAGCGTCCATGGCCACTGCCAACGGATCCTTCGTTCTGGACACAAAAGTCCTCACCTTGTGATTGAACCGAGACGCCATGAGATCCACGTCCGGTGTCCTCCATCTGTGGCGAATCTGGTTGAACACCTCCGGATGGAGAGGCCACTCTCCCGGGTCCAGCGCCTGGCGACTGAAAAAGTCTGCCTGCCAGTTTTCCACGCCTGGAATGTAAATGGCGGAGATTGCCGGAACGTGACGTTCTGCCCAACACAGTATCAGAGCTGCCTCCGCCGCAGCTGCTGGACTCCTCGTGCCGTCCTGATGGTTCACATATGCCACTGCCGGGGCATTGTCCGACTGAATTCGAATCGGACGACCCTGTAAGCTCACTGTCCAGTGAGATAGGCATAGTCTGATTGCTCTCAGCTCCAGCACATTGATGGGGAGACGAGCTTCTTGTGGTGGCCATCGGCCCTGGGCAGATAGCTGCCCCAGGATCCCACCCCAACCTGAAAGGCTGGCATCCGTGGTGATGATCACCCAATGAAGGGGCAGGAAGGACTTCCCCTGAGTCAACGCCGAGTCCTGAAGCCACCAGGTCAGAGATGCCCTGGTCTGGGAGTTCAGGCGGATAGTTAGGTCCAAGGACCGGGGAGACCTGTCCTACCGAGACAGAATCGCTCGCTGGAGAAGTCGAGTGTGACTCTCGGCGTAAGGTATCGCCTCGACAGTCGAGACCATGAGCCCCAGCACCCGCATACAGAATCCTAATGAAGACGGTCGGTGCAACAGCAGGGACCACACCGCAGACTGCAGCGACAGCAACTTGGCCGGAGGAAGGAACACCTTCGCCTGCTCTGTGTCTAGAATCAGACCCAGATACTCCAGGCGACGAGATGGAGAGACCGTCGACTTCTACAGGTTGAGCAACCAGCCGAAGTCCTGTAGCGAGGTCATGGTGATTCTCACATTCTCCTCCAAAGCCGAGGCGGACTCCGCTCTCAGGAGCAGGTCGTCGAGGTAGGCTACTACCGCAATGCCTCTTTGTCGCAGTAACGCCAGTACCGGAGCAACCACTTTTGTGAAGACTCGAGGGGCTGACGCCAGACCGAAAGGGAGTGCCACAAATTGATAATGGAGATCCCCCACTGCAAAGCGAAGGAAACGCTGATGCCGTGGGCAAATGGGTACATGGAGGTACGCATCTCTGATGTCCAGAGACGCCAGAAATATCCCCTGATGGAGGGCGGCCACAAACGAGCGGATAGATTCCATACGGAATTTTCGCGCCTTCACATACCGGTTCAGGGCCTTCAGGTCCAGTACTGGCCAGACCCCCCCCCCTTATTTGGGGACCACAAACAGGTTTGAGTAGAAACCTCGAAACTTCTCCGCTGGAGGCACTGGCACAATCACCCCTTGGTCCGAGAGTGCTTGAACAGCCTCGAAGAGGGCCTCCCGTGCCTGCAGGAGCCCTAAGTTCGATGGGAAGAACCTGTCTGGGGGTAGAGTGTTGAACTCTATCCTGTACCCGGTGGACACCACTTCCCGGACCCATCGGTCGGAAATGCGAGCAAGCCACCGGTCTGCGAACCCCACAAGACGTCCCCCCACCCGAAGTCCGGGTGGGGGCAGCCCATCAGGCCGAGGAGGGCTTGTCCTCCGCCTTTTCGGTTTTGCGCTGCCACTGCCGTTTACCGACCCCTGCAGTGGCCTTACCGGGACGGACCCCTTTTCCTGTCGTGCCCGGGGCATGAAAAAACCTCTTCTGACCCGAGGGAGGGGTCCCCTGTCTACGGCAAAACTCACGCCACCGGGGCTCAGGGAGGAAAGTGCTCTTACCTCCTGTGAAATCCTTAATGATCTCATCCAGCCGTGGACCGAATAGACATCCACCGTGAAAGGGAAGGTCTTTTTTGGACGCATGGTCTCTGGACCATGAGCTTAACCAAAGAATCCGTCTAAGGATGACGCCATTCTGGACAACATAGGCAGTAAATTCACGGCCGCGTCACAAAGGTACTTGATGCCCTGAAGCAGAAAGTCAGCCCTCTGTGGTGCATCCATCAGGCGGCCGCAGTCCAGATCATTCTGGAGCTCCGCCATATGTTTAGACAGATATTGCGCCGCCATGGCGGACGCCAGAGCCGGCCGCAGAGCTGAGCCTGCTACCAGGAAGAGAGCTTTTTACAGTGCCTCTGTCTTCCTGTCAGCCGGGTCCTTAAAGGAAGGGGCCCCTTCCAGAGGAATGGTTGTCGCCTTATTCAGACGAGCTATCGGCGGGTCAACCACAGGCGACTACCATTTTTTCAAAAAGCTTTCCTCAAAGGGATAGCGAGCGGCAGCGAAAAAGAATGCTGCGGACGCTGCCAATCACGATAAATGAGATGATCAAAGAATTGATCGTAGGGATAAGCCTTGGGGGCCCTGGGGGGCCTGGTGGACCCACACACATACGCAGATGTCTGCGATTCACCATCTTGGCTCAGTCGCAGCGAAGTGCGAACACCAGTGATAATGGCAGAAACCAGTGCTCTTTCGCACGCAGCCCCCGCCCCCTGATCCTCTTCTCTGTCCGAGGGGCCCAGTTCCCCATCAGAGAGGTCCACTGGGGTCCCTGTGGCCCCCGATGCCACTTCCGGATCAGAGTCCTCCCCTGAAGAACAGGGGGGAGGGGGACGCTTCTGAGGGGCCTGATGGGCGACCTCCGCCCAGGGAAGGAACTCACTAAAGACCGCCCGCAGCTGGTCCAAAAAAGCCCCTTGCGCAGATTGCGCCACTGCTGGGTCCTCCCCAGCAGGTTCAGCAGTATAGTCTGCCATCGTTCTTCCCCTTAAATCACTCTAAGTAACACACAGGTGTATACCAAAACTTGAGGCACCCCCACACAGCCGCACACCACCGCCCCACAGCGCACCAGGGAAACCCAGGAGGACTGCACCCGCTGCCACCAGCACCCACAGGAGAGCCCAGCTATACTTGCTGTTTGCTGCCTGTAACTTTTGAAGATCGTCAGAAGAGCCGCGCCGTCAGGAGCACACACCATTCCAAAGAGAAAGCAAAACGTTTTAAACACGTTTTTTCAGTAGCAGGGGACACCAAGATGGCCGCCAATGAACACTAGAGGCCGAAAACCACCTGCAGGGAATGTGCAGTACCGCAAACGGCCGCTCTGAGCGCTAGAGAGAAAGCTCCATAGGCCCAGCATGTCTGAAAAGGGGGGAAGGGAGGAACTCTCCCTCACCACTCCCGTCGGGCGCAGTGGGTAGCCACCCGTTCGCCCTTGCCTGGACGGGATGCTGCCGGCCAGAAATTGCCCTACCCGAATCGCAATCCGGGATTGGGCTCAGATGGGGGTCACCCCAGGCCGCCCGCACGGAATGGGCACAATGCGGCGGGTCCCTGTACCGCGGGACTGGCTCGCATCGGTCGACCAGGCCGGGGAGAGTGCAGAGCCCGAGCGACTCTCTATGCCCCGGCTGGCTTCTGGATAGCAGATTCAGTGCTTGATAGAAGTAGTAAAATAAAGATAAAAGATAAAAAACAAGAAAAAAACGGTGACAATCAGGACCGCAGTCCCCTAAAGGGAAGCCAGGTCAACTCCTTGCAAACTATGCATTGACACTGCTGAGCTATGCTATGTGGAGGGTTTATGTGGGAAGAGAGGACGGCCCCATGGGAGGGGCCAGCTGTTCTTTTCACTGCCTAGTTAACTCCTAGTGGGACAAGCATAAACCCACAAGTCAGTGAAGAGCTGCGTCTGTCAATGGACGTAGGAGAAAAGAACAATATTTTTTACTTTTTGCTATAATAAATGTCCAAAAATAAAAAATAAAAAAACTAATTTATTCATCAGTTTAGACTGACATATATTCTGACATATATTCTTCTACATATTTTTGGTAAAAAAAAATCGCAATCGGTATATATTGATTGGATTGTGCAAAAGTTATAGCGCCTACAAAATATGGCGTTTTTATTTATTTTATTTTTTTTACTGGTAATGCCGGCGATCTGTGATTTTTATCGGGACTGTGATATTTCAGCGGACATGTCGGATGTTTTTGACACTTTTTTGGGACCAATGACATTTATACAGCGATCAGATCTAAAAAATAGACACTGATTACTGTATAAATGTCATTGGCAGGGAAGGGGTTAACACTAAGGGGGCAGTGAAGGGCACCTGCAGGCACACTCACGCGTCTATTGACGGCCTCCCGGCAAATTAGATCCGCGCTGTAGCTGTCAATCGGCTATAGCGTGGATCTGAAGAGGCTAAGAAACAAAATGATTAAAACAAGCAGAATCTGGTTTAGCTTTGCATGGTAGCCAGTCAGCTACTAACTTCAGCTTGTTCAATCAAGCTTTTACATAAAAAAAACCTAGAAGCTGATTGGTTACTATGCACGAATGCACCAGATTCTGCTTGCTCCAGTTATAGTCATTTAGTTTCTCAAATTTGCTCCAAAAGTGTAAATATACTTTAAAGCTGAATTCTAGTACTCCAACTTATCTCTGTGGTAGTAAAA
>BLSH010212574.1:355285-365448 GCA_018402905.1 Glandirana rugosa
AACATAACTTTATGCTTTACGAAGTGTCTTTTGGTACATAACGACCTTGGAACATGTTTTTATGATAAAATGAAAATAATGGACCAAGTTACGAGTTCTCTCTCGAGGGTAAACTTTCCCTAGTCCACGGTTCGGATTAAGGCCTACTGGCCGTAGGGTGTTTGTCGTCCCTGACGTCTCATCTTGTTATAACACTTTTTATATCTAGGGTTATTTATTAAATGATAAGATTTCTATTTATTAGATAGGTTTACCTTTCTGTTGACCCTATAAATTCAGTGAAAATCCGAACTGCGGTGTCTGAGGGGTCTCTGTCCCGGACCCTTTTATTTAAATGGGTTGCGTTTGGTGAGCGGTAGTGCAGGCTTGTGGGGGCCCTAGTGCATTACTTTGCCCAGGGGCCCATGATGCTATTAAGATGGCCCTGTCTCTGGGGAGTCTGTGGCGTCAAGCCTAAAAGTGACTTAAATATCCCAGTTGTCTTTCCATTTGGATAGATTATTTATCTTTAGAATAGTAAATTATTTATTGGGATCTATATTTTTCACAATATTGTTCTACTCTGCAGTCCCTGCTGTTTGTGGGATGCCGGTCATCCGGAATTAGGCTTGGCACCTGATCCCTTTCAAATGGGAGCTCTCTCTTGAGCATTGAACCAGGTAATAAAAGTAAAATAGTATTTTTGTACAAGGTTCCAGCAATACATGGTTTTCTGTGAAGCATTTCGTATTTCAATACAATATTCTAAAATTATGTTCTATATGCAGGATGTATAATTGTAAAAATGAGTATATCTGATATATAATCATTATATGTGTTGTCTATCTAGAATTTATCTTCTACGCCGCACAAAGTTCCTGATGAAGCAAAGATTTGCGAAACATGTTGAACGTACAGGCAATAAGATAATATCTAAAATACATCATTCAACTGTATTCCAAGGGTGGTAATAACCACATGTGATGGATTGTTTTGTCTTAAAATCCTAAAAACCTTTTCTATATATTTTATTTTTTATATGCTATAATAAAAGTTTATGTATACAAATTATGTTGTTTTTGAATATGTTGGCACCTTAAAAATCCCATTTTTTTCTCAAATTATTTAATATTTTCTCGGGATGAAGGTGCCTTTGGCCTACTGAAATAGCACCTTTATTTACAAATCTAGTCATCAGTTTAGACTGACATATATTCTTCTACATATTTTTGGTATAAAAAATCGCAATCGGTATATATTGATTGGATTGTGCAAAAGTTATAGCGCCTTCAAACTATGGCGTTTTTATTTATTTTATTTTTTTTACTGGTAATGCCGGCGATCTGTGATTTTTATCAGGACTGTGATATTTCAGCGGACATGTCGGACGTTTTTGACACTTTTTTGGGACCAATGACATTTATACAGCGATCAGATCTAAAAAATAGACACTGATTACTGTATAAATGTCATTGGCAGGGAAGGGGTTAACACTAAGGGGGCAGTGAAGGGCACCTGCAGGCACACTCACGCGTCTATTGACGGCCTCCCGGCAAATTAGATCCGCGCTGTAGCTGTCAATCGGCTATAGCGTGGATCTGAAGAGGCTAAGAAACAAAATGATTAAAACAAGCAGAATCTGGTTTAGCTTTGCATGGTAGCCAGTCAGCTACTAACTTCAGCTTGTTCAATCAAGCTTTTACATAAAAAAAACCTAGAAGCTGATTGGTTACTATGCACGAATGCACCAGATTCTGCTTGCTCCAGTTATAGTCATTTAGTTTCTCAAATTTGCTCCAAAAGTGTAAATATACTTTAAAGCTGAATTCTAGTACTCCAACTTATCTCTGTGGTAGTAAAAAAAATAATAAACCCAAGTCTTTTAACTTATTTTTCTCTGCACAGGGGAGAGTGCTTGTTCAGGAGTCTACATCAATGGTTGTCAACCACTGGGCTGCAGCCTCCCTCCTCCTGAGCCTCCAGTGAGATGCAGATACCCTAACCTACCACAGTGCTTTCCAGCATCCATAGTGCCCCCCACCTCCCATAATTGTCCACAGTGCCCCCCCACCACACACACACAGTGCCCCCCCACCACACACACACACTGCCCCTGGGCCCTCTAAGATCCTTAAACCCACGCAGTGCCCCCCCCCCCCCCCCACAGTGCCCCCTGCCTTTCCCTAACCTATTACAGTGCCTCTCAGATCCCATAGTGCCCAAACTTCCCATAAATGCCCCTAGTGACATGTTACCCCGCATAGTGCCCCTAGGCCCCTTGATAGCCCTCAGCCCCAACAGTGCCCCCCAACCGTGCACGGTGTCTCCAGCCGCCCATTGTGCTCCAACCTCTAACAGTGTCCCACAGTGCCGCCTAGCCCCTGAGGGGTGCTCCAGTCCACCACAGTGCCCCTGCATAGCCCTTAGCTTTCTAGAGAGACCCCAGCCCTTCCAGAATGCTCATCCCTTACAGAGCTACCAAGTCCACTGCAGAGTCTCCTAGAGCCCCCCCCCCCCCCCACCCCCAACCAATAGTGACACCTATCCTCACAGCCTTCCAGCATTTCAATACATACATATTTTGCATTCCCATACTTTTATTGTGTGAGTATAAACTTTTTTCAAGCTACTGGGGGTTTGTAAGATTTAATAGGCCTTGGCCTCAGTAAGGTTGAGAACCACAGGTTTACATCATTGCCTGGGTGAGGTGGACACTTTATTTTGGCTATCCAGTGATGAGGTCCTGTTCAGAATACAATAGAAGACTGAAACAACATGATGACATTACAAAGAGGGGTCCAGATCAGCAGTGACAGACGCTGGATCTATTGGTTGCCACCCCCAGAAGAGGCACAAGCAAAAAGCATGGATGGAAGACTTCTGAAGACATAAATAAGACCTATGTGATCTTTACACAAATCTAGGGCTCCAAATACATTTTTTTTCTGTGTGCTACTCAACATAAATAAGGCCAATAGAACCAAATGGGATAACGCTTCATCATTTTTCTATTGTGTTTGTAAAAAGAGGACCATGCCAACAGCTGCAAGACAACACTTGCTGCACCAATGATTGACACAACTGTATTGGGTTATGTTCTGAGTATAAGCATATTCTGGTCATGAGGTAAATTTCGTAAATAAAGCTTTTCATTAAATCCATGCTGACTTCATTGCAGAATCTCATAAATTACCCCAGTTTAATGTGAATTTAGTCCTGCTCTCTGGGGTGTTGTAAAAATATTGCACTGCTTTTAACCATTAACTCTTCCTCTGCTAGTGAGCAACTGCAATCCACTTCCAGCCCCAGCGAAATAATGCCAGGGTTTTACAGGCCTAAAAGCATTGATGTCATGACGTTTCCGTGCCAGGAAAAGCAAACTTCTCTTTAATTAGTAAGATTCGCTGAACAAATATTCCAGGTGTTCTTAAATGTCAGCGCACACCTGTCCTGACGGCTCGGCTACGCTAAGTCCAGCATCCACTCGGGGAACCTAAACCAGACAGATACGCCGTTTCTTCGACATTGCCCCCGCCGACAATTTATGATGTGTTACATTGTGTCATTGCTTGATACAAGGCAACAGAAGAGGACTGTAAATTGAGCACCAGGCCCAGCGATGCAAAGCTTTTATGAAGTGTTTTTTTTCTATGGAGTCGGAGAGGCGCCCCAAATGTTACATGCGCCAACCACGCCAGAGAGTCACAGTGATCTTCATTGAGATGGAAAATGTCAGATCTGAAAATGGTTATCGTCATTTCTTCACAGCTCAGCACGATCTGCCATGCAATAAAACTTTGTAAACGTAAAAAAAAAAAAAAAATTATCAAAAAAAAGAACAAAAATTAAAGTTTGACTTCACTTTTGTGACATTTGTGCCTGTGAAATCAGCAAAATTATATTTAACTGTGTATGGCTAGCTTTGGTACAGTCATCCTTAATGGGCCTGGACACCCTCAGCACCCCTTCCAGGTCTCATAATTCCCTGTCCTCGTTTCACCAAAACCTTCACTGTGAAGACTACTCTATACTGCAAAGCCTCTTCTTCACAAATCTCCCAGCTGGGCTCTGCGGGTGTCCTTTAAAGTGGACATTTCAGTAACCTTCCAAGCCTGCAAGAATAAATTCAATAATAATGTCATGATATAAAGTACAATAACAGTATGATAAATAAAAAGTAAAAGTCTTTCTAAACTCCAGGCAAGTGACTTTCCCTAAACTGAGATGATGCCATTAGTCTATAGCAGGCAGAAGAAAGCGTTTCCTCAGTCTCCCTCAGTGCTCAAATTGCAACATAGTAACTTTGTAGTAAGTCACAAGGTGAAAGACTGCATCAAAGACTAATCTGTGTCAGACATTTGTAAAAACAGTCAGGAACTGCACATATGCACCTGACTAATCTCTGAGCATGCATCCCAATCCAGGAAGTAGATGGTTGCTCCTGTATGGTGCCTGAACTAAGATGGCTCCGTCCTCCAGAAATGCAGCTGAAGGCATTGTCAAGAGGAATACTGTGTAGGTAATACATAACTGGAAATGTTACATTTACTTATAATTAAATAAGCATGCACCTAAAATAGAAAATATACACTCACCGGACACCTATATTAGGTACACCTGTTTAGCTGCTTGGCAACATAAATTGCTAATCAAAAGTATAAATGTTGAGCAAGCGAGGAGCCTTTTTTTTTTTTTTTTCTCTCTTTTTCTCTTTTACAATATGGCCAGCTATTGTGGAAATGCCTTCGAGGGTCTAATGGATCAGATCCATCGATCCCAGAATGCAGCGGAAGGTGGTATATCCATGGAGAGATTTTTCTCTCTATTACAACGTATGTTAGAGAAAAAATCTTGACTATATTGGAACAAAAAATATTTTTTGAAATATATTGAAGAGGGTATGTCACCTTGGGGGCTTCTTATTCAAATATTTCCAAATATCCCAAAGATTGAACCAAATTTTCACAAACAGTGGGAAGAGGGCCTACAGAGCTGCTCCACTCGCATGATGGAGCTGCTCTGTGGCTACCAATCCACTGAATTGGAGTTATTGGATCAGGAGACTGAGAACCTTTATAAAGAAAATCAAAAGTTGATTCAAGAGACTGTTTTCCAAACTAGAGAAGTCACTCTTAAGAAAAATCTGGAGAAATTTGTATCAGGGATTCTGACTACAAAAGAAAATAAATTTTTGAGGGACAAATTAGCCTATGATAATAATCAAGCCTATAATTGGACTCAATTTAAAAAGAATCAAAAACGGGGAAATCCTGGCACTCATACTGCACCACAATCCAATCAAGATCCCACGGATTCTGACACATCTTCTTTTGTCTCCACAGCTTCATCTCGAAATTCGCAGCGCACTAATCGCACTCGAGGATCTGCTTCACATAAACGTAAACATGGTACAGGTAATACAGAAACGTCAGCACCTAAACGCACTCCTAATATGGGTTTGGATGATTTGCCTTTACATATAGGCCCCAAACCCTCCTCCTCGTCCGCACCTACTCACTTGGTCACACAATCCATAGGGGCCCCTTTAGGGCCCTCTCTCCTACCACAGCCACCACTAGTCCCCCTTCCGGGACTTCAAAACGACACTATACCGACACCGGAATTACGCACGGCCCCGATTTTCACCCAGACCACCATGGGCCCCAAAAGGATGATCCATGGGGATCAGGGGAACTCAAAGAGCCCAGTCTGCAAACAGAACTCCAAGTAATTAATTTATCTTCTTTTTCTTTATCTTTGGAACAGATAGAGGTTTTGAAATTGGGTCTCACTTTTTGTCCCACCCAACGAGTGGATCAATTCGAACTCATTAAAGATCTTAATTTATTTTCACGTAGACTTATGTTTAAGGTCCTCTATGATAGGGATACTTCCCTTAAGAACACTCATCCTTCACAAAACCCCCTATGGAAGGAACTTACAATTAATGATATTAGAGCCATGAATGATTTGATGGAGCTCTGGGAGGAGGACCATACAGAGGGGGACCCCCCTGACCCTCATGGAGATCCTTTGGATCCCCTGGGATCCGCGGGGCCCCACCTGGTTGGACCTCCCCCCATTGTGGAGTTTGAAACTCCAAAGAAATACAAACCCAGATCAAATAAATTTCCTGCCCTACAGGGTAACCCCAATATCTGGGCCTTTACCCAACAAGTTACGGCAGAGATACAAAAAACTAATTGGGATAAGTGTCCTTTAACAAATATATCTTCAGCCCAAAGGGAGGCCATTCAATCCTTAGAACGGATGAGCGAAATCGTTATTAAACCTTCAGACAAAGGAGGCAATTTGGTAGTTATGAATCGCTCAATGTATATAAAATGGTCTTAGACATCCTCAGGAACAAAGAATGGTACAAAAAAGTAACCAGCACCCATAATCAGATCATTCAAGCTAGATACAATAAATTAATAGGCACCACCCACTACAAAAATGTAATCAATATAAAAACTTTTGACTTCCTTAATGTCAAACTTCCTAAAACACAGACGCTATATGCGTTACCGAAAATTCATAAAAATCTGGTAAATCCCCCGGGACGACCAATAGTGGCAGGTAACGAATGCCCTACAGAAACTGCAAGTCAATTGGTCGATGATTACCTTCGCCCCCATGTTCTATCCCTGCCTTCTTATTTGCAGGATACGAGTGACCTATTGAGAACAATAGATGGTCTGCAGATCCCGGATAATGCTTGGCCTGTAGCCATAGACATTGAAGCCCTGTACAATTCAATCCCCCATGATCACGGTATTCAGATAGTGGGATCTTTCCTTTCTGAACGGCAAGATACCTTGTGGCCATACAATTCATTCATTTTAGACCTACTGAATTTTATTTTGAAAAACAACATTTTTTTGTTTGATGGCTCCCACTACCTCCAGGTGCAGGGTGTGGCGATGGGGACCAAGTGTGCCCCGTCATACGCAAACCTGTACCTGTGGGGGTGGGAGCGCAATTTATTTTACAGGGAAGATCTACAAGATCTCTTTGAAAAGGTTTTGATTTGGCGTAGGTATATAGATGACATTTTTGTCATTTGGACAGGCACTTCTTTAGAACTTTCCATGTTTATGGACCAACTGAAGGCCAATACCTTCAATTTAAAATTCACCATGGAGAGTAGCCAAAAATCCCTAAACTTCCTGGACGTAAACATATACGTCCAGGAGGATGGGATGATTGGCTCCACTCTGTTCCGGAAACCATAGAGTGGTAACACTCTGCTGCACGCAACCAGCTCTCACCCTACTGCATTAATCAGAAATATCCCCTATGGTCAGTACCTCAGACTCATGAGGAACTGCAGTAGGGAGGCTGATTTCGAAAAAGAAGCAAAGAGCCTACAACATCGGCTACTGCAAAGGGGCTATAGTAAGAATTGCTTAAACGTGCATATAAAAAAGCAAAAACAAAGAAAAGGGAACAACTACTTGGTCCAACAGATAAAAATAATAAAAAATCGGAATCCGTTAGAATTGTTACTAGATTCTCAGGCCAGCATAAACAAATTAGACATATCTTTGAGAAATACTGGTATCTATTTTTTACGTAATGTTATGATTCAATTAATATGATTTAATATTTTTTCTATTTTTGTAATATTTTCAAATATTTTTGTTTATTTGTTTTATGCTGCTGAAATGCCCCAGTTGTAACTGTACCTGCTTAAAGTGCACAATTTGAAGAGTACATATTATATATATTTTCTTTTTATATTATAGCTTTGTATTCCTTTTTATATGTACCTATTGAATACCCTGGGACCGGTCTGCCAGCACTGTAGGACTATACGGACAGCATGGGCACTTGTAGGGACCCCATTGGAACCAGATTGAGATCCCTCGAGAACCCATATTTGGATTCATTTTGGCTCCGCCCCTTGGCCTGCCCGGAAGTGATCATCCGGTTAGGACTTTGGTGTTTCCATTGCCCTTATCCGAGTTGCATTTCCCCCTAGATAGATGGCGCTGTGTCGGCCTGTTCCTTAGTGGATGGTCCTATGCAGCGTCACTTCCTTTGGCTAGACCGCATGGAGCGGAAGCGGAGGCTTCCTCTATGTCCGCGTTCCGCCAGTGACGTCAGACGCTGGCGGGACGGAACTAGGATAAAGTGGCGATGTCGGCCGCCATTCAGTCTGGTGGAGATTTTGTGGGAGAAGGACAGGCACGAGTTCCTGCCTCCCCCTCCAATTACTGAAGCAGGATCTGGCTTGGATCATTGGGTAAGTCCATGCTTACAAGACCAGAGAGTTTTGACTATTCCTTGATGTTTGGCCACAACATTGGGGGATGTTTAAGATTGCTCTGGGCATCTCCCAGTTGTGTGCTCAATCATCCTTTCAAGGTGCTGTTCCCATATGTGATGGGTTTTTTTTTTTTCGTTTTTTTTTTTTCATTTTTTTCTCCAGCAGGTTTGACTGGAGATGCATTAGTCATTCCAATTGATGGAATTGTAAAAGAGTTCATTGGCCGTTTTTCTACTGGCTCTTATATTTCTTTTTGGCCATATCCACATGTCTTTCCTTCGGTTGGCTTAGGCTAATAGAGGGTTTAAATAGACGTAAGGAATTTCTTGATCTCTCTACACCTCGCCATTTCATTTTGGAGGTTCATCTTCCTGAAAGTTATAAATGTACTGGTCCTTTTATCATCACTTCATCTCTCCTGCAGTAAGTCGAGATTCTAGATTTTATAGATAAAATGAGGATGGCTATATTTTAATTTACTCATCATGCATCCTATGTTTCAATTGGATGCAGGTTGTTTCCATGTATAAATTTATCCTGATGTTCTGTGGTCCTTGAATGTGATTGGCAGCCGGTCCCATCATTGGTTCATTTATGCTCTCCTACTGACAGTTTTTCCATGAACGAATGGTAAGATTTATTGCAATCATAATTATAATCTATTAAGAATAATGAAAATATATATGATATATGTATTCTATATATGTACTCAAGAGCAGATACACGGGGGGGATACAACACAACCATTGGTTACTATTTCTTTAATGTATGATTATTTCATATCTAAACCGTGATTTTATTGTATTCAGGGGTTTTAATCCCCCATGCTTCATATTCATATATATATATTACATTTTTTCTAAATGTTTTTCTCTTACTTTAGTCAGCCCCATATAGTCTCCTGAGGAAGCCCTCACGGGTGAAACATGTCGAGCGGGTCAAGCTGACCAAATGTAGGACCTGTCTCATTTGTCCTATTGCATTTATTGTATTTGTACTTGAATTTTTTTTTAAAAATTGTCTTTCTGTATCTAATAAATTGGTTCTATATGTTTTTATCTACATATGTGTTGTTTGGCTTCAATAATTATGGGACACCCTGAAAGTCCATGGAACCCTTGAGTGGATTTCTTTTGACTATTGTTCTTTGCAAAACAAATTGCTAATCAGCCAATCACATGGCAGCAACTCAATGCATTTAGGCATCTAGATGTGATGAAGACAACTTACTGAAGTTCAAACTGAGCACCAGAAAGAGGAAGAAAGGGGATTTACAGTATCTCACAAAAGTGAGTACACCGCTCACATTTTGTAAATATTTTATTATATCTTTTCATGTGACAACACTGAAGAAATGACACTTTGCTACAATGTAAAGTAGTGAGTGTACAGCTTGTATAACAGTGTAAATTTGCTGTCCCCTCAAAATAACTCAACACACAGCCATTAATGTCTAAACCACTGGCAACAAAAGTGAGTACACCCATAAGTGAAAATGTCCAAATTGGGCCTAATTAGCCATTTCCCTCCCCGGTGTCATGTGACTCATTAATGTTACAAGGTCTCATGTGTGAATGGGAAACGGGTGTGTTAAATTTGGTGTTATTGCTCTCACTCTCTCATACTGGTCACTGGAAGTTCAACATGGCACCTCATGGCAAAGAACTCTCTGAGGATCTGAAAAAAAGAATTGTTGCTCTACATAAAGATGGCCTAGGCTATAAGAAAATTGCCAAGACCCTGAAACTGAGCTGCAGCATGGTAGCCAAGACCACACAGCAGTTTAACAGGACAGGATCCACTCAGAACAGGCCTCGCCATGGTCGAGCAAAGAAGTTGAGTGCACGTGCTCAGCATCATATCCAGAGGTTGTCCTGCAGAGGTTGAAGGGATGGGGGTCAGCCTGTCAGTG
>BLSH010212574.1:396498-414015 GCA_018402905.1 Glandirana rugosa
GGGCAGTAGGGTAGACCTCATGGGTAGTGGGGTAGACCTCATGGACAGTGGTTTCATGGACGGTGGTTAGTCTCATGGACAGTGGTTCATGGACAGTGGTTAGTCTCATGGACAGTGGTCTCATGGACAGTCTCTGGTGACAGGTACTCTGATTGGTGACAGGTACTTGGTGACAGGTACTCTGATTGGTGGCAGGTACTTTGGTGACAGGTACTCCAGATGGGGTGACGGGTACTCCAGATGGGATGACGGGTACTCTGATTGGTGACGGGTATTTTGGTGACAGGTACTCTTGATTGGTGACAGGTACTTTGGAGATAGGTACTCTGATTGGTGACAGGTACTCTGATTGGTGACAGGTATTCTGGTTGGCGACAGGTACTCTGGTGACAGGTACTTTGATGACAGGTACTTTGGTGACAGGTACTCTGATTGGTGACAGGTACTCTGGTGACAGGTACTCTGATTGGTGACAGGTACTCTGGTGACAGGTACTTTGGTGACAGGTACTCTGATTGGTGACAGGTACTTTGGTGACAGGTACTCTGATTGGTGACAGGTACTTTGGTGACAGGTACTCTGGTGACTCTGGTACTCTGGTGACAGGTACTCTGATTGGTGACAGGTACTCTGATTGGGGACAGGTACTCTGGTGACAGGTACTCTGGGGACAGGTACTCTGGTGACAGGTACTTTGGTGACAGGTACTCTGATTGGTGACAGGTACTTTGGTGACAGGTACTCTGGTGACAGGTACTTTGGCGACTCTGATTGGTGACAAGTACCCCAGATGGGGAGACAGGTACTCCAGATGAGCTCACAGGTGCTCTGATGAGCTCAGACAGGTACTCTGATGGGCTGGCGATGACAGGTCCTCTTTTATTCAGGGGGCAATCAGGCACATGTAGGTTTGTAACTCACGTTTAGATGCTTTTCTCCTCACACTGTAAAGGTGTGTGAGGAGAAGTGCCTGGTAACAGTAAGTTACCTGGCACTTTGTTGATATTTGTGACTGGCTGTGATTGGACACAGCCGGTCAAGTGGTAAAGAGCCAATTTCATTGGCTCTTTACCCTGATCGGGGTTGGACTTTGTCCGAGGGACAAGCCACAACCCCGATCGCCGCTCGCACGAGCGGCGTGCACAGGGGAATGCAGCTGCATAGGAAATGACTGGCCGTGATAGGACACAGTCATGTGGTAGAGAGCCAAATTTATTGGCTCTTTACCCCGTTCAGGGATGGGCTGAGTCCCGAGGGACACGTCCAATCGCCGTGATGCGGGCCCCTGGGGGCCCGCAGAGTGGCGAAAACGGGAGGACGTCATATGACGGCCTCTTAGGATGGGGAGTGCACCTTGCCGGCATATTATTACTATAAACCAGTAAGGAAGGGGTTAATAAACGAATCATTGGAATGGTTTTACGCTATGTGGAGCATTTCTCCTTCTTTCCTTGATATACCGGATCTTTGGAGTGCGATACAAGCAGCCACCTATTGATATGTCGTGGTTCTGAAGTGGGAGGAACAAATGTTTGGTGTACTACACCCCCTGCAAGTTTGACTCTGCAGGTGTATGCCTGTCTGTGTCCACTACAGTTGGTAAGGAGTGACTCTGTATGGTGGAGGTTTTCCTTGGTGACACTGGATTGGTTTTCTCCTCGTTTGGGTGTTACACCCCCTGTCTTGTTTTGACTCAGCGGACGTATGTCCATCTGTGTCCAATCTATTCAGTAAGCCTCTATACGAACCGGTGAAGGTAGTAGTGAGCACAAGGTGTCTTTCTGGAGAATTTGCTTTATCGCATTTCATAAGATGGACTTTTCATGAACTTTTTTCCATTTATTGCACATTCACTTTTGCACTTTATTGTATTTTTGTACTTTGTGACCTTTGCACTTTATTATTAGCAAGTTGCACTTTATATCCTTTATTGTATGGACATTTGACACTATGTCCTTATTTGTGATACACTAATAAGATTATCAGCACTTTATTAACATTATGCAGACATTTATGTATGTCCCTTCATTGAGACATCGATACATGTCCCCTTACATAGTTTTAACGCTGCACTAATATTTAATATTTTTGTTGTTTACCTGGTCAATTTTTGTGCTGGCAGCTTGAACATAAGTAGATTTGCGCTGTATTTGATCCACCCCTTTTTCTGTTTTGATAAATGGGGAATACTCAGAATGGACTGGTGTCGAAAGTGGGGTCCCCCAGGGTTCTGTCCTGGGACCAGTCCTATTTAATTTATTGATTAACGATCTGGAGAATGGGCTAAAGAGCTCAATTTCAGTTTTTGCAGACAATACAAAGCTAAGCAGAATAACTTCCATGCAAGATGTGGAAACCTTGCAAGAAGATCTAAACAAATGAATGGGGTGGGAAACTACATAGAAAATGAGGTATAATGGTGGAAAATGTAAAATAATGCATTTGGGTGCCAATAATATGAATGCAGTTTACTCGCTAGGAGGAGAACCTTTGAGGGAATCTAGGATGGAAAAGGACCTGGGGGTCCTAGTAGATGACAGGCTCAGCAATGGCATGCAATGTCAGGCTGCTGCAAGCAAAGCCAACAGGATATTGGCATACATTAAAAAGGGGATTAACTCTAGAGATAAAACAATAATTTTCCCACTATACAAAACTCTGGTCTGGCCGCATCTTGAATATGCCGTCCAATTCTGGGCACCGAGAGGGGATATGATTTCAATGTACAAATGCCGTACTGGTGACCCACAATAGAGAAAAAGCTTTTCCGTAAAAGGGAATTTAAAAAGACACGCGGCCATTCACTAAAATAAGAAAATAAGAAAAGCGGTTTAACCTTAAACTGCGTAGAGGGTTCTTTACTGTAAGAGTAGTAAGGATGTGGAATTCCCTTCAGGGGTATACAATGTACTATTAACATATAAGCACACACACAGGTTGGACTGGATGGACTTGAGTTGTTTTCCAACCTTACCAACTATGTAACTATGTAAGTACTGTATAGTACATGGTAACACAAACACATATCAGGAATATTGAAAATTTGGGATATCAATAGTACACTTTATTTGCAAAAAGTAATACATGCACATCAACTGAGAGATCAATTTTGCTGCATTTACTACTGTAGAAGATGCAGGTGAAGGCTCATTTAACTCCTTTTACCAAAAACCACAGGTTTCCACATTCCCCTGGGCTCTTGGACACACTCAGGGAATATGATAAAGAAGACCCAGAACTGTTGAGCAGTTAGAATCCAATATCAGCCAAGAATGGGACAAGATTCCTCTTCCAAAACTCCAGTAACTGGTCTCCTCACTTCCCAGATGTTTACCGAGTGGTGTACAAAAAGAGGGGATGCTACACCCTGCTAAACATGGCCCTGTCCCAACTTTTTTGGGATTGGGGATGCACTTTGCTAGCTTTTGTCTTGCCGTCTTTTTTACAACTTTTTTTGAGACATGTTGCTGCCATCAAGTTCAAAATTACCTTATTTTTATTCATAAAATTATACATTATCTTAGTTTAAACATTTGATATGTGAAAGATTGTGTTTGTGTTAATATTGATGCAAAACTTCAATAAAAATCATAATAAATTAAAAAAAAACAAATAAAAAAAAAAAACATTCAACATGCTTCCTATTTTCTATTGTGAATAAAATATGGGTTTATGAGATTTGCAAATCATTGCATTCTGTTTTTATGTAGATTTTACACAAGGTCCAACTTTTTTGGAATTGGGGTTGTAAAACCTTTATCCCAAAAGAAGAAAGAAAAACAGTTGCTGTAACTGGTGATCTATCACCCAGTGATCTATCCAGTAACCATAGGCGTGTGCACAGGGTGTGCCAGGTGTGCTGGGCATACCCTAATCACCCTGTGTGGTGCAGATTCCCCCTGTTTAGACCCCTGATTATTAATTGGGGCTCCTAAAGAAAATTGTAAAAAAAATACTAAAAATAAAAATTACTGACACTGTTCACTGTCCTTCTGACACCAATCTCTACCCTACTGACACCGTCCATTGCTCTGCTAACAGCGTCAGTATACTGTATATACACACGCACACACACACACAAATATGTTTGAGCTTTGCAGTGCACACCCTAATGCAGTAGGCTGTGCACACCTATGCAAGTAACACACCTCCTGTATTAGAGTGGATGAAGGGATATGTGTATCTGCAATGTGAGCTGGAGTTTGACTTCAATTTGTTTGTGTATCTAAGGGCTCATGCATACAGAACTTACAAAATGCAGCTGTTTTTTTTTTTTAGCCAGTAAAAGCACCTCTATGTAAGCCTACTGTCCGTGCACACATAAGGCCTCATGCACACAGATGTTTTTTACCGCTGCGTTTTTTTGCAGCTCTCCATGTTATTCAGTGGCCCAATAAAAACGCTGACGTTTTTGAGCTGTAGATAGCGTTGGCGTTAGTGAGCTGAAAGCATAACCCACAGCCAGTGCATTCCGAGGCTGTAGCGTTATGGCGTTTTTGACGCCGAGCCGGCAAAACGCTCACTAACGCGCATTAACGCCGTAGCAACGTTAACCGGCGTTTTTAGTGCCGGCATTTTCAGGTTAAAAAATAGCAGAGGAATGTTTTTTTAAACAAAACACCTATTAACGCCGATGCTCACTTTTCCCTGATGTCGGGCCCGACGTTACAGCTAATTAATTAAATTTATTCCTACAGGTAAGCCTATAATAAGGCCTATTAACAAGGCTTACCTGTAGGTACTGTGAACATCTCCTAAATTTGCACCATTTATGAGATATTCAGAGTGTATGCAGCCGGTGATGTCACTGGCACATGCGCTCTGAAGGTCCGGCATACCATGCTGGACCTTCAGAGCCCATGTCTTAAACAGTGGTCCCCGTGCGCATGTGCAGGAGTGACGTCATTGCGTTCCCGGCCGCTCATGTAGCCGGAGCCTACGAACCTGGAAGGAAAACTGGGGGAAGTTGAAAACCCTTTCAGCGGTGACAGCGCGGCGCTGGAGGGCTTTGTTTTAAGGTAAGTCTCTCATAATGTGCTAGTATGTGGTGCATACTAGCACATTATGACATTGCCTTGCAGGGGATTTTTTTTTTAATCTTCAACTGTGGTTTACTACCGCTTTAAAATTCAAACACTAGAGGCACCTAAGCGCACCTAATGCAATACACAGCTTTTACCACCTTTTTTTTTTAGGCAGCTTTTCTCTTGGCAGAAGTTCTTGTGTTCAGAGGGCTACACAGACACCCTGCGTGCATGAGGCCTATATCTGCTAGTATATATAACAATTCACTTCCCCCTAGCCAGACAATGCTAATCTCCAAAGGTGTCTCTGTTGCTCCTTCATCCAGAGTGAGGATGCTGTAATACAGGAGATGTGTTACTGGCCAGATCACCAGGTGAAAACAGAAGGAAAAGGCCTAAAAAAGAAAACGAATGCAGTCGCCACATCTAATGATTGGTAAGCTGCAATATATTACATTTTTGGTTTTGGGTTTAATAATGGTTGTGTTCTAATATCTCTGGGGATAGATAGATAGATAGATAGATAGATAGATAGATAGATAGATAGATAGATAGATAGATAGATAGATGGATAGATAGATAGATAGATAGATAGATAGATAGATACTTATAGAGACTGTACTGCCACCTAGTTTCCCTATAGTCACAGAGACGTTGCTCTTATGAGTTGATGTTTGTACAGCTTCATCATCAGTTTTGCCATTTGTAACTCCTATTCTGCACTTATTCAGTAAAGTACAACAGTCAATCAGTACATCAGGATTAACCAATTTTCAAATATATATGCCATAGTTTGGAGACTCTGTAGCCTTCCTACAAATTAAATAATATACACTGATTTGTGTTATTTTCACCAAAGAGTTGTAGCAGAATACATTATGTGCCTAAATTTATGAAGAAAGTGTATTTATTTGCAAAAATGTTATCAAAAAAATTAAGAAAAAAGTGGGGGGGGTTTCAAAATGTTTGGTCTTTTTTAATTTATATAGCAAAAGGTACAAAACCAAGTGGTGATTAAATTCCACCAAAAGAAAGCTCTATATGTCTCAAAAAGGATAAACATTTCATATGGGTACAGTGTTGCATGACTGAGTAATTGTCATTCAAAGTGTGACAGCGCTGAAAGCTGAAAAATGGCACTGAGAAGGAAGGAGGTGAAAGTGTCCAGACTTGAGGTGGCTAATTATCATTGCCATGTATGTGCTAATGGCTTAACAACCTAATTTCTAGGTATTTTCCGTAATTACTGTATATACAAATCTGGGGATGGCCATAAATGTTTCTTAAATATAAGGACTCTGCTACCTTGCTGACCCCTTTATCTACTAGACAGGTCATTCTGCCTTTTTGGGAGAAAAGAAAAAAGATTATCTACAGTCTCTAATGAAATGAAACATCTACACTCACTGGCCACTTTATTAGGTACACCTTGCTAGTACCGGGTTGGATCCCCTTTTGCCTTCAGAACTGCCTTCATTCTTTGTGGCATAGACTCATCAAGGTGTTGGAAACATTCCTCAGTGATTTTTGTCCATAGTGACATGATAGCATCACACAGTTGATGATGCAAATCTCCCGTTCTGCCACATCCCAAAGGTGCTCTATTGGATTGAGATCTGGTGACTGTGGAGGCCATTGGAGTGCAGTGACCTCATTGTCCAGTGGTGAGATGATTTGGGCTTTGTGATATGGTGCATTATCCTGCTGGAAGGAGCCATCAGAAGATTGGTACACTGTAGTCATAAAGGGATGGACATGATCAGCAACAATACTCAGGTAGGCCATGGCGTTTAAACAATGTTTAGTTGGTACTAAGGGGCCCAAAGTGTGCTAAAATCCCCCCACACCATTACATCAGCCTTAACCGTGGATACAAGGCAGGATGGATCCATGCTTTCATGTTTATGCCAAATTCTGAATGTCGCAGCTGAAATCGGGACTCATCAGACCGGGCAACCTTTTTCCCATCTTCTATTGTCCAATTTTGGTGAGCCTGGTCGAATTGTAGCCTCAGTTTCCTGTTCTTAGCTGACAGGAGTGGCACCCGGTGTGGTCTTCTGCTGCTGTAGCCCATCTGCTTCAAGGTTCGATGTGTTGTGTGTTCAGAGATGGTATTCTGCATACCTTGGTTGTAACGAGTGGTTATTTCAGTTACTGTTGCTTTTCTATCTTCTCAAACCAGTGTGTCCATTCTCCTCTGACCTCAACAAGGCATTTTCATCCACACAACTTCCGCTCACTGGATATTTTCTCTTTTTTGGACCATTCTCTGTAAACCTTAGAGATGGTTGTGTGTGAAAACCCCAGTAGATCAACAGTTTTTGAAATACTCAGACCAACCTGTCTGGCACCAACAACCATGCCACATTCAAAGTCACTTAAATTCCCTTTCTTCCCCATTGTAATGCTCGGCTTGAACTTCAGCAAGTCATCTTCACCACATCTAGATGCCTAAATGCATTGAGTTGCTGCCATGTGATTGGCTGATTAGCAAATTGTGTTACCAAGCAATTGAACAGGTGTACCTAATGAAGTGGCCAGAGAGTGTATATGGCTCCTTGCAGACAGAGACTATGGGGGAGAATTACTAAAACTGGAGGACTCCGAATCTGGTGAAGCTGTTCATAGTAACCAATCAGCTTCTAACCTCAGCTTGTTCAATTAAGCTTTGGCAATAAAACCTGGAAGCTGATTGGTTTCTATGCAGGGCTGCATCAGATTTTACTGGCTCCAGTTTTAGTAAATAACCCCATGTGATCCCATGCCTAGTTTTAGGTCACCATTAGGAGTTATGGAGTAGCATTTTTTATGTACTTCAAATATACACATAACATTAAATGAAACACAGAGATAATAATAAATGAAAATCGTGATCTATACTATATATATATATATATATATATATACTGTATTTATGTGTGCACATAAGACAAGCATAAGACATAAGACAAGCAGAAAATTATTTTTGTTAGGGATTAAATTGATAGATATTAGGCAGTTCAGTTGACCACATGTCCATCATAAGGTTTTATTCATGAGAAAATCAGGAGATCAGAGGGAATCTTTTCTGGGGATTTGGAGCTGGCTGGAACTCGCCCAGATGTTAACTAAATCCTATTAAACCATCACATCCTTGTCTGGCTCAAGCTATTGGCTGAGACTGGACACATTCCAGGATAACTGTCACTCTTTCACTGCCAAAAAACAGCCAGAAAGGTCTAAAATACAGGGAGTGGAGGATTCTGGGAAATAATCGCTGCAAAATGAGGGTACGCATACCTGACAGCTGCTAATTCATTCGGATTGGAGTAAATAAGCCAAAGTGTCATTCCTTCACTGTCCATTCATGACGCTGGCGTGTCCCTCTTAGGAGGGCAATTAAGCGGGCGTTTCCGTAGGCTGCGAAAATGCAGAACATTCAGACTACAGGGTGCCATACTGAACTTGACAGCAGACATTTATCTGGTTATAAATGGGCATTCCACGCTGATATGTAATATCGCACTTTATTAGAACCAAATGTGACGCTACGTGAAATCTACCAGCACTCCAAATGTTGGTTTATGAGAAGAAAAACTTAAAAAGAATGCCAATACTGTTTTCTATCTTTGAAATCCTTGCACATTAGTATATCATATTCCTATGTTGACTTTGCTTCTGTAAAAGAGTAACTGGCTCTATGTGAATAGCTTATAGTACACGTGCACAAACCAATCAGATTCCTCCTTCTGCGCCTAAAGCGCAGGACAGGACAATGGAAGAGAAAACAATAATATTTAGTAAATTCTGTCCATATGGCTTATGTTGTAAAATTAAAAACTGTACCTCCTTCAATAACTAAATAGAATATAAATAACAATACAATCCATATGTAAAAGCATTCTGGTGTCTAAGATATATTTACAACCGTGGTCCCATCATCCATCAGAGTTTGGTAAGGCCAAAAAAAAAAAAAATTGTCTGGCCACTTTAACCCAAGAACCTTACAGGGAACCTATTAGGATAGAAGTATGGAAGTTTAATTAGAAAACAAATTCAGAGTTCACAGCCATAATGCAGGTACAAAAATACACACAGCTTCAGCTGTGGCACTTTGAATGACAATTGCGCGGTCATGCAACACTGTACTCATTTCTATCATTTTTTTTTCACACAAATGGAGCTTTCTTTTGGTGGTATTTAATCACCGCTGGGTTTTTTATTGTTTGCTAAATAAACAAGAAAAGGGCCAAACGTTTTGAAAAAAAAAAAAAAAACACTTTTTTTCTTTGTTTCTGTTGTAAAATTTTGCAAATAAATAATCTGAAATCGATCAATCCTGATATACTGATCGCGTGGCCCGTTTGTTGAAGTTGACATTTTTTTGTCACTTTTTTTGGAAATGAAGAAAAAAAATAGCTTTTTTCAAAATGTTTTAACATTTTTTACATACTGTCACCAGTGCAGTACAGTATCATTATATAACTGGTGTGGTGGTGATCAGGGACACTGACTGGTGACAAGTATGTAAAAAGATATATATTTTATTCCAATTTTTTAAAATATTTTCTTTCCTTTTTTTTTTTTTTTACTGTACATACTGTGACCAGAGCAGTACAGTATATATATATATATATATATATATATATATATATATATACATATACACTATAGTTGCTTATAGCAGTGAATTTCACTGCTATAAGCAAATATTTTTACTGAATGACAGTGTGTAGACATTGTCTATTGTTGTGATTAGCTGTGATTGGTCACATCTAAACACATGGTACAAATGGGCTGTGATTGGCCCTGTCTGTACAATGTGATCACTGTGGCCAATCACAGCTAGTAACACAATTGTATACAATGGAAGGAAGCTATCCATTGTGATTGGTCACAGCGATCACATCACACTGGTAGTGGGCCAGTATAGTGATCAGTCATCCACGAGGCATGTTTCTCGGGAGGATGTCATATGACATCTTCCAGAACAATAAGGTTCCCGCCCACCTGTCATTTTACAATGATGCGGGCGGGAAGCAGGTGAAGGAGAATTATACAAAAAAATGATTAGTTAAACCCACAAGTGCTTTTTTACCACGACCATTGCTTTTCTACTGGCTTCTGGAATATACAAATGCAGCAATTTAGAAATTAGATGAAAGGTTTAGCACTGGGAAACACTTTTTGAAAGATAAAACGTGCATTTTATATACAACTATATAGATCAGACCAAAATGTGGGGCAAATGAGGAGGAAAAGGGTTAGAAGGACTTTGTTCTGAATGAGGGACAGTGCCTTGAAATTAGGGAAAGTTGGGAGCTCTGCTGTTCCTAGCGGTCTGCACAACATGGATCTCACAGTAGCGTAGACAGGCAAGTAAAAGGGAGGGAATAACTTCAAAGATAAATATACAAATTTACAATTATCTTTTAATAGGACTGAAAACAACCAGTGAATCTACTGAATATGTTACATTTTATATGAGATTTTAATATTTGGATTTAGAACTATTTTAACTACTGATCCACATCTTAGACCTAGAAACTCAATTTAATTGTGGGCTGCATTAGCAGTATGGATGTTCTCAAAGGGCCGGTTGTATCTTGGGTACGTTACATACAGAGTGCAAAGTTCAGGAGTGCATTATATACAGAGTACAGGGTTTAGAGTTCAGGAGTGCATTATATACAGAGTGCAGGGTTTAGAGTTCAGGAGTGCATTATATACAGAGTGCAGGGTTTAGAGTTCAGGAGTGCATTATATACAGAGTGCAGGGTTCAGGAGTGCTCTATACACAGAGCGAAGTTCCCTATGCACAAAATTCAGGGGTGTGCTACTATGTACACAGTGCAGGGTTTAGAAGTGTGTTAGGTACAGAGTGCAGAGTTCAGGGGTGTGCTGTGTACAGAGAGCAGAGTTTAGGAGTGTGTTATGTACAGGGTGCAGAGGTCAGGGGTGTGCTATGTACAGAGTACAGGGTTTAGGGGTGCACTATGTACAGTGTGCAACTCCACTCCCTGGTCCGCCCCCAAAGCTTCCTTGCATCTCTCTCTCCTACCTCACCTGCCTCTAGTACCTCCCTGTGTAGGTGGCTCTACTACCTGTTTATTCAGCTCTAGTAACTCCCTATGTAGGTGTCTCTGCTTTGCGTCTCTCTCAGATTCTGGAGATCTGCCCCTACCGTGCCCCACCATGAGTGTGTGCAAGGATCCATTAGATCTGGGAACCACTGAGAGCAAAGCTGTCACTTTGTAAACACAGAAGGTTCATGTGTTTACAAGTGTGAGAGTCGGAGATGGCAGAATGGAGTTCCGCCACATTCCAGATGCAAAACTGGGTGCAAGGGCCACATAAGGGCTTGCAGGCCTTGTGTTTACATATGTGACCTAAAGGGTTCCTAGAAAATAGCTAAAATGTGTACTGTGTATCTGACCAGATGCAGATATCTACTATGCTTACATTACCAGCCCCTCAAGGGTTTTGTGTAAACTGGGTCTTACAACACATGCATGCGAAACCAGGCATGGACTGCAGAAATGTAGGTACAAATGTAGCTGTGTATGCATGCATGAGCGGCCAAATCAGTATTTTATAGGGCACAAGGGTTTTTTTGTTCAACCTTCATATTTAGTGGCACTGATGAAAAATGCCCCACTATCCCTCCATCCAACTAGTTACACATGAGGGTAATATGAGCAGCACTTTTCACAAACCCTCCCCAATCTGTGAAAATTCCCTTCTCCTGGAACAAAGCTGATAGCGGTTAAGCAATGTGGAGTGTGTTGCTCGGTGTTCACATCTGTCAGCTCACGTTAAAAGATCAGAACAAGATCACAACATTCTGCGTGCAGCTGTCGGCTGTGTCTAATAACTGAGCCGCCATACCCTCACTGATCTGATGCCAGAGAAAATCTGTGCTGTACTTTTAAATGAAAACTGTACAAGAGATTCGGTGAGAGGGCAGAAGAGAGCTGGAGAGCCAGAATCACAAACAGTTATGGGGACCGGACAGTACAGTACTTTATCTTCTACCAAATACCACTGCTACTAGTTTAAAGGGTTTGGTTAATGGCTATTTATGAGCATGTTTCAAGTTACACTCATATTTAGGGTGATCTCTGTTCTCAGCTGTATAAGGGGCTTAGAGAGCTAGTGGTGGAGAAACAGCACTACGCTGATCTTCCCAGTAAATGGCTGTGCAGGAGTGTGTGTCAGAACAAGTCTAATCATTGGAGGACAGGCAGGCTGTACTCCCAGCACAGCCAGAAACACGGAAAAGTGATGGCAGAAAAAGACAGAGAAGTCCATTGAGTCTGACCATTTTTTTTTTGTTTTGATTTGGGATTTTTTTCTGTTAACATTGTCTAGAATAGATCTATGTTTGCCCCAAGCATGTTTGACGCCATCTACTGTTGAAGTTTATTGCAAGCATCAACAACCCTTTTTAGTAAAATAATACTTACTAAGATTAGTTTTGAACTTTCCTCCAGTTAGTTTGAGGTTATGCCCCATATAGAAACTGACTGTAAGTTGTGTCCCTTGTGCTGATTTTTCTGTTTTTAATTTTAGCTACAACCTTTATAGGCAGTGGACATTTTCAGGTGAACTGTTATTATGTATAGATAGAAAACACAGAGAAAGGGATATTATTAAGGTGCTAAAGAAGAGAAGGAAATAAACGTAGACTGGGTAGGATGGGTCAGGTGAAGGGACAGATGTAGATGCGGGAAATGCAACAGAATAGGGGTCAGGTCACTTTGGGTACAAGAGGGAAGAGCCTATTCATCATACCAGATCTAGAGTATCAGGAGGGCATTCATCTTTTAGGGTTGTTGGTAATATGATAGGAAGGGTTGCCAAACCTTCAAAAATATATCATCAGAATCGTTAAGAACTGATGTTGGTTTCTCATTTATAAACATCCCTTTGAGGGGATATTTGACTTCCATTACACGTAAAGATGGGGACTTCTAGGCATGGGCTATAGTCTGCTTGGTGGTCATAAGGATATTGGTTGCTAGAGTTTTATTTGTTCGAATAACATTGGTTATGGGTCTATGCTGAAGTGCTTCCCATGGGTTTTTGTGGACCCTGACAGACAGCCTTCGAACCTTAGGACACACCAGACATGAACACGCTAGCCATCCACTGAAACACTTGAAGAGGTATATTGGCAGACATTTAGCTACTCTCACCGAAGTTAACACCAGCACATTATAACATTATACAAGAATTCTAGAACATTTACAGAGCTTCTAGCTATAGACAGCCATATATCACTACAATCCTCAGGGTTAAGGAGTCTCATAAATCTGCTATAAGTGGGAAGCACTTGGATGGTATAATGGTGAAACAATGCCATGGATAGAAGAGTTGCTCTTGTGTTGATTTTTATTTTATAACCAACAAATCGCATTAATATCCGAACAGCGCTTAACATAATACCTCAAATGACCCCATGTACAGAGATGAATAGCACTGCCATATTAGCTAATATAAGACTACTAAGTATAAACAAGGTTGGATACCCAGGTTTTTGTTTTATCAGATGGAAGGTGGGAAGAAGCAGAGAGGAGACAAGAGGAACGGGATGGGTGGGAATAAAGAAAAAAAAAGGGGGGGGGGAACCAACGCGCTGGCCAAGGTGGGATATTTAAGACGGTCGAGAGGGGCCATCAAGCAGAGATCTGCCTTCATCCGAGTATATAGACATATTTCATGAAGGCCACGTTTTCTTATAACGTTCATGTTTGTTTTGCGCAGGTAGTTGTGTTGATTTTTAAATGAAGTCAGTGATAAAATAAAGTGGAAATATAATGGGGAATCCGTATGTATCAAAAAAGTCCTTGGTTTAGGATGCCATTGGAGTCTTTAAGATGTTGAAATTAATTGCTACCCTGTATAGTTAAAGTGATTGTAAACCTAAATTTTTAAGTTGTACCTATAGGTAAGCCTATAATAAGGCTTACCTATAGGTAATGTAAATATCTCCTAAACGTGCCCCGTTCAGCAGATATTTGCTTTGCATTGTGCTCATAATGTCCCTCTGTGCCGTTCCTCCACTAGCAAGTGCCAAGACTGGCAACTCCAGCCAGTCACAGAGCCGGAGTCCGCGGCCACGGAAAGGAAGAGGGGCGAACATGGACGTGGCCTCCAGCGGGGACAGCGCAGGCTTTGTTTGCAGGTAACTATCACATAATGTGGTAGTATGCGATGCATACTAGCTGACTGACAAACATGATGACATTGATGGTGAACATCACTTTGCTCTATTCTCCCATCAGTGAGCTCTAAATGTTAGAGATCACTATTCTGACTCCAACAGTTGTAATAGTGACTTTATCCCTTGCTGAGACCTCTATGCCTGGCCTGTATAAGCAGATATAATCACAGCAGATAGTCTTTACCAGATAGCTTGAACTCACCAGCACCGATTCTTCCATAAGCATCTATTTATTGCAAATAGCAGGTACAGCATACAACAAATGTGGCAGATGGTTGAAAGATGGTAACTGCAGGTCAAAACATGGTAATGTGTCCTAGGATGCAAGCAGATTGTGTGAGGCCTACAGACGACGTGTAGCCATATTCTTACTCATGAAACAGAGTGAGGACACAGAAAGGGGAAGTACATTACAGAGTGACCTAGGAAGAGGAAATTACCTCACAAAGGATGGGAGGGAACTCACTAGAAAACAGAATGGAAAGTGCAATATCCAAAACAACCACAAGATGGCAGTGTAATAACCAACTATACAAACATTACTATAGCTATACACAAGTCTATGTTACATGATAATTACATGTAATGGCACAATCACAGTGCAAAGTAGTTGATGCTGATTGGGCCATTTTGCTGTCTCTACTATCCTGTGCAGGTGAAGAACCTAATATAATGACAGAATCAGTTAGCTGTATTTAAAAATACATTTAATGACTTTTCTATAGAATGCATAACGGTGTTAGATTATGGCCTCTTGCCTAAAGTACAGCTTTAATTCAAATCTGTTGTATACTACACATAGTAATACATTATTGTGGAAGCCCCTTTTATTCTTGGTCCCTGTGGAGCAATCTTACTTCAGGGATGCTGTAAAACAATAAGAACACCTTATTTTTATTGATATGGTTCAGCTGCAAAACCACCAAATACACCAATGAGCTTTGAAATCTCTTTATACAAACGTCTAAGCTTTCTCAGTTGAGGAACTGGAGATTAATTTATAACATGCACTTAGCTATGAGCGTAGAGGATATGTGACCCTACAAGAACACCCTAGAAAATAGGCCCTGTCTGGAATTTGCCCTGGGACCAGCAGTACAGGAATGATGTGAATAATTAGGTTATATTCAGGATTTGCTTTGACATTGTTGCTCTTGCACTCCGGAAGCAGATGGAGAAGCCTTGCAGGCATATCGCAGACTCCAAACTTTCCTTAAATGACACAGACAGAGTTCTGACTTCGGAATCTTCTTTTCATTCAGCTATTGTCTTCTTTCTACCATCTTGATATATTTTATTTTGTACCCAAATAAAACTCCACGCAGAGACTGAATTTTTCTGTCATGTTTTGATCATCATTTTCAAAATTGAAGATGCATACATATTAAATGGGTGAAGCTGGTAATATATACACCAGCAACTAACAGGCCAGTCTGCACTCACCAGCAGTTTTAATTTTGTTGACTAAAACATTTTCTTCTATTAAATTAATACTATTTTAATTTACTTAAATACGACTAAAACTAAAACGATGGAGATGACTAAAATACGACTAAAACTAAAATGGCATTATAGTCAAAAGACTAAAATAGGACTAAAAATAAAATTACATTTTAGTCAAAAAGGATGGTGCATGTTCAAACCTCAATACCATAAATATTAACATATTTGATTTTCACTCCAGCAGTATATAATGAGTTTGGAAATTGTAGAAAATTTTGAATTGAATGCATTACAATTTAACTACACCCATTCAATTTTACACGACTAAAATTAGTTTTAGTAGACTAAATATGACTAAAACTAAAACAATTGCAGAAGACTAAAATTGGACTAAAACTAAAATGCCATTTTGGTCAAAAGTCTAAGGCTCGGTTCACACTATCTTCGCATGCAGCTCACAGTAAGGGTTTGGTGCGTCCGTGTTCACCGTTTCAGGTTCGATTTCAGCCCAAATTTTTGGCTGAATTCAGACCTGAAACTGATCAAAAGACGCACAGGACTCCTGTGCAAATTTGCACTGGAGCCGCAGCGGATATATGTGAACCGGCTCTATAGAGAGCCAGTCAAAGTCTCCTGCTATTGCGAATTGGATGCGGCGAAACCGCATTCAATTCGCAATAGTGTGAACCCAGCCTAAGATTAAAACTAAATAGAAATTTGTTGCCAGTATTAACACTGCTCATCAGCCATGCAGGTTGGGATCGGCTACTGCAAACATTGTATATATACACAAGGAAACCAATCACTTTATCTCCAATGAATAGTATTCCTATATCCATAACTTCAGCATTGGATAAAAGCTCAGATGCGTTTTGCGTTGCACCTAGATCTTTATAAAAGGAAACTCTTGGACAAACCTTCTTCTCTTCTTTCACTGCATTATATGTTATAGCATGCTTCAGTGAGCATAGTTGTATATCTACAATCTTCAATGTTTAAACCTGAACGGACTTGCTGTATTTATATGTTTGATTAAAATCAATAAAAAATAATAATATTGAACAAGAAAACTCTTGAACCTCTTCATGCTGCCTCCTTTAACCAACTGAGCTCTGGAAGGCTTATACCCCCTTCATGACCAGGCCATTTTTTGCGTTATGGCCCTGCATCACTTTAACTGACAATTGCGCTGTCGTGCGACACTGTACCCAAATAAAATTGATGTCCTTTTTTCCCAACATATAAAGCTTTCTTTTGGTAGTATTTGATCGCCTCTGCTGTTTTTCTTTTTTGCGCTATAAACAAAAAAAGACTGACAATTTTGAAAAAAAGGGATTTTATTATAACTTACGATAAAATCCTTTTCTCTGAGTTCACTGACAGACGCAGCTCTTCTTAAATGACACGTGGGTTTTATGTCGTCCTATCAGGAGTGACTAGGCAAAACAGATGCAAAAGCATCAGGGATAGGCTGGCCCGTCCCATGGGGGCCGTCCTCACCTGAGCCTATAAAACCCCCTGCTGGCCAATAGCATTCAGTTTGTCACAAGCAGTGCAACAAAAAAACCAGAGGGGTGGGAGCTGCGTCTGTCAGTGAACTCAGAGAAAAGGATTTTACGGTAAGTTATAATAAAATCCCTTTTTCTCTTACGTTCACTGACAGACGCAGCTCTTCTTAAATGACACGTGGGGACGTCCCAAAGCAGTGCCAAAAACTAGAGGGGTGGGCAAACAACAACAACTGTACCCAACAGAACCCTCTCAGGGAGCGCCAGACGCACTCACACCGCTGCTCGCAAAACTTTGCGGCCAAAAGCAGCATCCGCAGCTGTCTCTTATACACAT
>BLSH010212574.1:451409-461761 GCA_018402905.1 Glandirana rugosa
GGGTAAATATTGTATTTAAAAAAAAAAGAGAGGGGGGGGGGAGGAAAAGGAGGGGAAAAGAAAGTCTAGAAAACCTCCAAAAAACGACCGTTAACACCAGCGTGGTTCGGCATGGAACAACTGTTCCAGGTGGACGGGTAGACGTCACAGTGGGTGGATAAGGTAGAGGGGGGTGGTCACACCCCACACAAGCACTAGTGGACTTTGGTCCATAAGAAACTCTCGCATCCATTATTGTGGAATGGGTACCCCACTACTAATAAACGAGGTCCGATGACTAGTGTTTAAGTAAATTTGGGTACAATGTCGCACGACCGCGCAATTGTCATTCAAAATGCGACAGCGCTGAAAGCCAAAAATTGGTCTGGGCAGGAGGGGGGTTTAAGTGCCCAGTAAGGAAGGGGAAAATGAATTTGTGATCAGTAGCCTGGAGCAAATAATCATCACCCCATGGGTAAGGTGTTATTACCTACGCTCTCAAAGAATACCTGGTTTCAGGTGATCACGAACACACCCCACACTGGTGGGGGGAGATGGAATAGGTGGGTGACACTGCAGATGGGCAGGTGGACCTTGTCAACAAGGTACGGCTTGGTGCGACCACAATTGCCAGCAAAAAACCTCCAAAAGATCTGAAAGAAAAGGGGAGGAAAAGGAGGGGGGGGGGAGAGAAAAAAAAAATTTATGTTATAAATGGGATATGTACAGAGACCCCCCCTCCCCCTTCCATCTCCCCCTCCCTCTTTCTTTGGTCTGTTTTTTGTTTTTTTGCCCTTTCGCCTTTTTTTCATTTTTCCAACTGTTGTTCGGTGCCATATGGTGCAGTATCCTAGTACCCACTAGGGGCCGCCAAGTTCAAAGTCTCTTGTCTCCACCCGTCGGATATCCGAGCGGTGACCGCTGACCTGGAAGCGGTGCCGATGTGAGGACGGACATGCGCACTCCACCAAGGGTGTTACACACCTGCGGTGGAGGACACTATTTAAACTGCGTGTATCTGCCACCACTTGAGATTCATCTGAGTGGCGGACGGACACGCAGTGGCTGGCTGTTCAGGTGGGATGTCATTGATGGAACAACAATCTTTCTCCCCCCTCTCTGCCTCCTGCCCCTTCCCCTGCTTTCGCTGGGGGGTATGTGTGTGCGGGTGGGATGTGTATTGTAGGTCTGACGCCGTTGTCCCATGTATGTCTCCCATTGGTTCCCTTGATCTCTTTTTTGTTGTTGTCACGTACCTGGCGGATGAGTCTGACTTCTGCAGGGGTAACCTCTCTTGCGGCCCTGGTTCGAGAACCCCTAATAGAGCAAACAGGGAGTTCAGGAGCGCAGGGGGGCACGAGGGTTGGACAGGAACACTTGGTGGTGCGTGTAGGTCCACTGGGACTCGTGCAAGACAGAAGAGTGGTCGTACAGTCCGGGTCGGCAACAGGCAGGCTAGGAGGGACAACAGGAGCAGGCAGGCGGATGGTCGGGTACAGGCAGAGTTCGTTAACGGGCTGACAGCAGAAGTGCAGAAGGATCAGACAATAGGATGGTCGTAGGCAAGCCAAGGGTCGGTTAAGGCGGAGTTCAGACAAGGTCGGGCAAGCCGGGTCACAGGAACAGGAGACAGGAACAGCTAACAGGCACAAGTTGCTCAGGAAGGGCGGGTACACGCTATAGAACGAACAGCACTTGCTACAGGAAGCAGGAAGTTTAAATAGAGCTGCTTCTCCATGAGTTAGAGTGCTATTAACCCTCGGCGCAGTCTACTAACAGTTGTTTTTCTTCTCCCTTCACATTGGTGAGCTTCTTATGCACTCCTGTGTATTTCTCCTCACCTTTGGGCGAAGTTGATGGATCTGACTGGGGGGGATACTATGGAGGATGTTTTTCCCTTATGTATTTGGGGCAGTCATTATGGGCAAGCCCTCCCCTCTTCTTCCTCCTCTTTATTCTTTTCTTGTTCTTTCCGGTTTTTCCTGGTTTCCTGTTTTTCTTTTTCCCATCTGAGTATATGCATCTTCATATATATGTGCATCTAATTATAGGGCCGGCAGAGACAGAGAGACACATACATCCGGGACCACGGGTAGATCCCTTCGGTCGTTCTCAAAGAAAGGAATACAACTTTTTTGTCTCTCTGAGTAGGACTTTATATCTCTCTCTCCCTTTCTATTGGACTTTTCTTCTGACAGATTTATGACTGGTGAATCTTCATGTGTGTTTCGCCCACCTGATGGGCCGACATATTTTTGATAAACCCCCTCCCCTCTTTCTCCCCTTTTCTTTCCTTTTTTTTGGGGGTCTCTGTACATATCCCATTTATAACATAATTTTTTTTTTCTCTTCCCCCTCCTTTTCCTCCCTTTTTTCTTTCAGATCTTTTGGAGGTTTTTTGCTGGCAATTGTGGTTGCACCAAGCCGTACCTTGTTGACAAGGTCCGCCCGCCCATCTGCAGTGTCACCCACCTATTCCCTCTCCCCCCACCAGTGTGGGGTGTGTTCGTGATCACCTGAAACCAGGTATTCTTTGAGAACGTAGGTAATAACACCTCACCCATGGGGTGATGATTATTTGCTCCAGACTACTGATCACAAATTAATTTTCCCTTTCTTTTTTGATTGTTGTTTTTTTGTTTCCTCCCTATTAGAGAAGACGAGGTGCTTTTATTACAACATACTCAGTTGCCACAGCTTGTTGCACAGCTACCCCTGATGAAGGGCATAAAGGCTCCGAAACATATATATGTTGGGTAACCGCACTCCATCGCGGAGGATAACCGCATTATTTGCGGAACATGAACTCATCAGTTGTGTACCCCCAGAGCAACACTCCATCAAGGCAACATGGGTGCTATGCAATTGTGACTGCTTTTTAATGTCAATGCTATTGTCGTCAATTTTGATTGTTTCATAGACATATACAATTTTTCTTTGTTTAATTTACATTTGTTGATCTCTCTAATATCAATAAATGTCTTATTTTATACAAGGATGGTGGTTGATCAACCTATTTAAAGTCCCTTTTTTTGTGGGGGGAATTTTATTGCTAGTACTCACCATAACTGAAACCTGGCTTCAAAATTTTGGCTCAGATTTTCCTGCTGTCCTACTGCCCTCTCCCATGGTGGCCTCCACTGGACTCACTCCCCCAGACTCAGACAGAAAGGAGGTGGAGTTGGATTCCTTCTATCCCCGCAAAGCACCTTCCAAGTCCTCCCTATCCCACTCTTCTTTCGAGATGCATTGTATTAGTCTGTATTCTCCCATTTCTCTGAGGATTGCAGCAATCTATCGGCCTCCTGGACCAGTATTGCAATTTTTTGATAATTTCGCTGCCTGGCTACCCTACTTTCTCTCCTTTGAAATGCCCACTATCATTATTGGTGACTTCAACATCCCCATTAATGTTAACAGCCCAGCTACAGCTCAACTTCTCAACTTAACCTCATCTTTTGACCTAACCCAATGGACACACACTTCCACTCACTCTGGTGGCACCTTCCCCTCCCCTCTAAAACATGCGCAGATCACTTCCATACTTAAAAAGCCCTCACTAGACTCCACCAATATGAAAACAACTTATGACCCATCTCATTGCTCCCATTCACCTCTAAGCTTCTAGAACACTTAGTCTACAACCGTCTTAGCTCCTACCTCAGTGAAAATAACCTTCTTGACCCCCTACAGTCTGGCTTTTGCTCGCAGCACTCCACCGAAACCACCTCACTAAAACTCACTAACAATTTACTAACTGCAAAAAACAATTGCCACTACTCTATACTCATACTCCTTGACCTCTCTGCAGCCTTTGATACTGTTGACCACCTACCTGCTCCTTCTCAATAAACTCTATTCCCTTGGCCTCCAAGACTCTGCTCTAGCCTGGTTCTCCTCCTACCTATCACAGCACTCCTTCAGTGTTACCTACAACTCTGTCTCCTCCTCTCCATTGCCCCTTTCTGTAGGGACACCCCAAGGCTCTGCTCTTGGACCCCTTCTCTTCTCTATCTACACCTCCTCCCTTGGTCACTTGATAACCGCCCACGGCTTCCAATACCACTTATATGCCAATGACACCCAAATCTATCTGTCTACTCCTCACCTCACTTCTTTAGTCTCCTCTTGCATTACTAACTTGCTAACTGACATATCAGCATGGATGTCACAACACTTCCTTAAACTAAATCTCTCTAAGACCAAGCTAGTTATATTCCCCCGCCCGTGACCCCCCCCCCCATGACTTTTCCATCAAAATCAATAATGCAGCCATCAATCCCTCCCCTCATGCCAGGGTACTAGGTGTAATACTAGGCTCTGACCTGTCCTTTAAGCCCCAAATTCAATCGCTGTCGAAAGCTTGTAGACTTCACCTTCGTAACATCTCTAAAATACGCCCCTTTCTAACAAATGAAACCACCAAGCTCCTCATTCACTTCCTTGTTATCTCTAGCCTTGACAATTGCAACTCCCTTCTCATTGGCCTACCTCTCCATAGGCTATCCCCTCTTCAGTCTATCATGAATGCTGCTGCCAGACTTATCCATCTTACCAACCGCTCAGTGTCTGCCACCCCTCTCCACCAATCCCTACATTGGCTCCCGATCGCCCAGCGAATAAAATTCAAAATCCTAACCACAACATACAAAGCCATCCACAACTTTGCGCCGAGCTACATCACCAATCTTGTCTCCAAATATCACCCAAACCGTCCTCTCCGCTCCTCTCAAGACCTCTTACTCTCAAGCTCCCTTGTCACCTCCTCCCGTGCTCGTCTCTGGGATTTCTCCAGAGACTCTCCCATCCTTTGGAACTGTCTACCTCAACCTGTCCAGCTATTTCCTACTCTAGCTGCCTTCAGGCGATCCCTGAAAACATATCTCTTCAGGGAAGCCTATCACACCTCCAACTAATCTTTTACCACTTCCATCAGCTCACTCCCCCCAGTTACAACCTTTTGTACTACCTGCCCCCCCCATTAGATTGTAAGCTCCTCTGAGCAGGGCCCTCTTAATCCTTTTGTATTCTATTGTATTGTACCTGCATTGTCCCCCTTTTATATTGTAAAGCACTGCATAAACTGTTGGAGCTATATAAATCCTGTATAATAATAATTTTTTATGCTTTTGTTTTTTTTTTTACCAATTTGTTGCTGGGCAGATTTAAAAAAACGCAAATCACAGCAAAAAAACGCACTACATACATTTCTGCAGCTTATATTGAACCAAAACGCACAGTTTTGTGTTTTACAAAAGTCCTTGACCCTTTCAAAAAAACGCAGCAGCTGAAAAAAGCAGAGATGTAAACGTGTCTCATAGGAAACCATGTTAAATGGACTGAAATAACACCCTTAGTGAATGGATATCACTAAGCCCAGCGCTTATGAAAAAAATATTAAAAGTAATAACGATACCTAATAACATCAGCTGCTGCTATAAACAATAAAAGTTCTTTCAAGTCAAATGCCTTAAAATTACATAGAATCCATCCAGCATTAGCAGCACTCCTCTAGTGTCTTGCACACCACGTGTTTGTCAATAAAGTTCTAAATGCTAGTGTCACAGGGATAGTTCATATGTCGTAGATATTAAGGGGGATTAATAACCAGATCTTTCATTGCCATCACCACACCTCGTGAAGTCCACTCCCCTTTGGTCACGAACTCACCAGATACTATAAAGAAGGAAACATGTAAGAACATGTAAAACCATGTATGGACATGGATGGGACTTTAACCACTTCAGCCTCGGAAGGATTTCACACTTTAGGACCGGAGCACTTTTTGCGTTTCGGCACTGCGTCGATTTTAACTGACAATTGCGCGGTCGTGCGACGTTGTACGAAATTTGCGTCCTTTTTATCCCACAAATAGAGCTTTCTTTTGGTGGTATTTGATCACCGCTGCGTCATTTCTGATCGCCGCTATAAACAAAAGAAGAGCGACAATTTTGCAAAAAAAAACCCCCAAATTTCTTACTTATTGCTACAATACAAATCCAAAAAAAATATATAAAAAAACATTTTTTTTCATCGGTTTTGGCCAATTTATATTCTTCCTCATATTTGTGATAAAAAAAATCGCAATCGGCGTTTATTGATTGGTTTGCGCAAAAGTGGTCGCGTTTACGGATGATGAGAATTAATTTCTGGGGTTTCTATTTTTTTTTTATTTTTTACTAGTAATGGCGGCGATCTGTGATTTTTTGCGGTATTGCGATATTTCAGCGGACATGTCGGAACATTTTGACACTTTTTTGGGACCATTGGCATTTATACAGCGATCAGTGGATCTTTTCTTCTGGAAAGAACGTTCTTTGTACTCTTGAGTCTAGCTAGTACCCCAGAAACCTTATATTCTGAGTGGGACACATATTGGATTTCTCTATGTTTAGAATCCAACCTAGTGAACCTAACCACTGCTGTGCTTCCCCCAGATCCTTCGTTAGCTGTGTCTTGGACTGATTCATGAATAGCAGGTCGTCCAAGTATGGAATTACCATGATTTTTCTCAATCTTAGAGGTCCCAGGGCTTCTGCTAATATTTTTGTAAATATCCGAATGGTAGAGCCCTGCTCTGAAAATGGTGTTCCTCACCGTCTATCTCTACTGCCAACCTCAGGTATCTCGGTGATTCTTTTTTTATGGGAATATGCAAGTAGGCATCTTTGAGATCCATTTTCGCCATGAATACGTCTTGTTGGAGGATGTTCCGGATAATGGATTCCATACGGAATTTTTTGTATGTGACTATCTTGTTCAGAGGCTTTAGGTTCATTATCAGGCCAAACTTCCCGGAGGCCTTTTTTATTACAAATATGTGAGAGTAAAAACCCCTCCCTCTTTCTCCCGCTGGAACTGGGGTGAGGACTTTTGATCCACCATTTCCCCCAATAGGAGCGGTAGGGCCCTTGCTTTTTCTGGGTCTCTTGGAAGTCTCGTTAGTAAGAACCTCTCTGGAGGTCGAGAGTCGAATTCCAGTGTGTAGGCCCTTGAGATAATGTCCAGTAAATAGTTGTTGGCTGTTGTCTCTTGCCATTGTGGGAGGAAGGCAGCCAATCTTCCTCCTACCGGCAAACTGCAGTCATGGCTTCTGGGTTTGACTGGTAGAGCCAAAGAGCGGATTGCTCTTTAGCTTCCCCTTATGTCCTGTCCTATGTTTCTTTGGATACTCTTTCTTATTTTCTTGAGGGTACTCTCTTTTCCCCTGTAAATCCTTTTTGGAGGCGGTTTGCGCTTTTCTGCTGGAAAAGTCTTTTTTCTGTCTGCCATCCTTTCCAAAGCATCATCCAAACCTGAGCCAAACAGGAGATCCCCTGCAAATGGGAGGTTGCATAACCTTGACTTAGAAGCTGGGTCCCCTGCCCAAGTCTTTAGCCATATGGCTCTCCTGGCTGCTATTGACAGTGCCCCTGACCTTGCCACCAGCTTTACCGATTCGGCAGATGCATCTGCTATGAATCCAACTGCTTTGAAAAGAACTGGCAGAGTTTTTAAGATATCTTCTCTTGGAGTGCCGTTTTTAATATGATTATGGAGTCTGGTAAGCCGTACCTCCATGTTTCTTGCTACACATGTAGTAGCTAGTGCTGGTTTGAGACTAGCTATACTAGTGTCCCAGGCTCTTTTTAGAATGATGTCTCCTTTCTTATTCATGCAGTCTTTGAGGTGCCCCATGTCTTCAAAACCCAATGAGGATTTTTTAGAGACCCTGGATAAAGGGGCGTCAAGTTTTGGATTTTTGTTCCAAACTGCTTGAAGATTCTTCAAAAGGAAAATGTTTTTGTGACTTGAGGCAAAAAACGGTTTCTTCTAAGGTTCTGCCAATTCACTCTTTACCACATCCAACATCACCTGATGCACGGGAAAGACTTTAGATTTTCTCTTTTTAAGACCTTGATACATCCGGTCATGTTTTGAAGTCAATTCTTCCTCTTCCTCTATTTCAAGAGTCTCATATATTGCCCCAAGCAATTTGTCTATGTCCTACAGGGACAATTTGTATCTAGGGCTAGCCTTAGCCCCTTCCTCCTCCTCAAACTCTGAGTCTGAGCTGTCAGTAGCTGGTTCACTAGGGACCGTGCTACCCGGTCCTTCTTTATGCCTCTCCTCCTCCCCGAAGCACCGGATCTGAATGAGGCCGGGGGTGAAGGATCCCTTGAAGGATTTGACTGAGGCCTAGCCTCTGAAATAAACTGTTTCAAATCTTTAAAAGTTGAAGAAGTAATTTCTTCCCTCATGGATCCAAACACTCTGGCATACATAGAGTCGGATTGCTTTTTAATCAATTTGTCAATGCATATTTGACACATTTTAGCATTGCACTTTGCACACCGCTTTCTAGGGGTGGGCTTGATGTCTTTAATCGGCTTAGCCTGCAAAAAGACAACAAAAAGAAAAAAAGGGGGGCGTGGCCGGCGAGCAGTCTTGATGGCTGCATAGTAGCTGAGCTCCTTCCATGACTCGCCATCCTAAGCGTCTGCCTGCTTTCCAGTCTCATAAATCAGCACCCAAAAGCAGCAAGACATTCCCAGCCACAAAGGGAACTATGGCTATGAAGCGAAAAGAACATAGACTACCCAGCAAACTGACGGCATTCATGTACCAGCCGTCCCTGAGGAGAGTCCAAGATGGCGCCGCCACATTACATGAACCCTCAGAGCCTCTTTCAACAGCTCGGCCGGAGGAGCCCTCTACACAGAAGACCACCCTCTCACCTGCCCGGAAAGCTCCAATCGCCTCTCCGACAGGCACACCAACCTCTGGAAGCCCAGCCAAGGCAAGGGTCCGCCTGGATTCTCCCGCGGCGGATGAGGTAGGCCGCGGAATCGTTCTTCCGAACCATCTTCTGTCGCAAACAAACGTTCTTTCATATCCGAACGAACATTCGTTGCAAGTGAACGATCTTTCTACACAACCGATCATTCCGGATGCAATCTCTTCGTTCCCTACAGCAGGTCAACCTGTACTTGATTCTACCCTAAAAGAGATGCTAATGTCCCTCAGAAGCTCCATACAAAGTGACATGTTAACTATGATGCAAAAATTTGGTCATTGCATGGAGGTATTGGACAACAAAGTCGCCCAAATGGAAACCAACATGGGGACCATGACAGCCACCATCAATGACGTTATCGACACACAAGCGGATCAAGCCAATGAGATCACTTGGTTGAGGGACAAAGTTGCTGACATCGAGGACAGATCGAGACGCAACAATATCAAGATCCGCGGGGTTCCAGAAACAGTGCAGCTGTCCGACCTGTCCACATTCGCCTGCGGACTAATCAAGTCCATACTTCCGGACACCAAGAACATAGAAATGGTAATAGACCGCATCCACAGACTGCCAAAACCCAGCTTCCTCCCGGACACTGTACCAAGGGACGTGATTCTAAGAATCCATTTTTTCCATGTCAAGGAGCTATTCATGCAAAAAACACGCTCCATGGGAAGTCTACCGGATCCCTACCAAAATTTACAAATCTTCGCCGACCTTTCTCAGCATACTCTTAACAGACGACGGCAACTGAACAACATCACAAAATCATTACGGAATAACAGTATCCAATACCAGTGGATAGCACCATCCAAGATCTCAATTACCCACGACGGTCGGAAACATATTGTGACATCAGAACAAAGTGGCCTATCTCTTCTTCAAGACTGGGGTATCATCCCCGATAACGCTGACATCACCCCGATGGAACAAAGCGGAGCTACCCTTCCACGCTCAAACTCCAAATTTCGAAGGAATAACGCCCATCGCTAAAACAAACCAACTACTGGAATCCAATTCTTACGGCGATCATGCAGAAACTCGCGCTGCTCGGCCGTGTGAACTATTTTCCCCCATCCTCACATTCCTAGGCGCCAGTTGTGCCAGTACCAAAGGAATACACTTGTTTTTGGATCAACTCCAAGTTTACTATTGTTTTTTTTTTCTCCTTTTGCTTTTTGTGTCTCTTTTATTTTTCCAGGTTTTTGGATTATCCAAATAATTATACCGTGTCAAGTAGTTGCAGGTTAATTCTCCTTTGAATACACATCCAAAGACAAATTACCAACAAGTGCGACAGCCTTCCTCAACAAAGAAAAACATCCCTCAAGACACAAGCCAACTCGGTTTTGTTCTCTCCCAAACCAACCTTACATTATTACCAATTCAATCTACAGACATCTCTCATATTATCTGAATAAACCAACCACTTCCCACCATGGTAATCAAAATAGTATCGATAAACACTAATGGGCTTAACCACCCTGCTAAAAGAAGATCCCTATGGAAACTGGCGGAAGAAACAAAATGCGACATACTATGTGCACAGGAGACACATTTTCAGTCTAGTAACCCACCGAAGTGTACCAACATA
>BLSH010212574.1:463152-475321 GCA_018402905.1 Glandirana rugosa
GAGGACAGCTGGGTCGTACCACGTCCTACAACTAGTAAGACGCCCAACGCAGGCTACTAACCGCCGGAAACCACTTTGGTCTAACCAGCCCCACATAGTTAAACCCCTCCTCTAGTTAATCAGATTTCCGATATTCAAAACGTTTGTCAAATCACAACACCAACTAGTCCCTCTAACCCGCCTTTAAAACCCCCCATAACCCCTGGAAGGGACCGAAGCCCTCTCATTAATAACAGCGAAAGTTGTAAAGACGACCATTCCTCCGACTCCTCCGTCGTCATAACTTATAGACCCAATCCACGGGACTGTTCTCCACAACCTCTTGTCAGGGCACCTAACCCAGATATTCAATACTGCTGCCTCCTCAGCCTCCTTACCAGCAGAAATGTTGAAAGCGACAATAATTACTCTCCCGAAGCCAGGGAAGGTCCCCAATACCCCCCAAAATTTCCGCCCAATCTCCCTGATCAACCACAACACTAAACTGTTTGCAAAACTTATAGCCTTTAGACTAATTGATCTCCTCCCCAAATTGATACACCCCGACCAATCTGGTTTCACCAAAGGCCGCCAATCATCGGACGCAACCCGCAGAATGATCAACATCCTGCACCATGCTGGGTCGACAGGAGTGCCTTCTTTGCTTCTATCTTTGGACGCAGAGAAGGCATTCGATAGAGTCAACTGGAGATATATGAAAGCTACCTTGGAAAAATTTGGCTTCCGGGGCTACATTTTGTCTGCAATTCTTGCACTATACTCTGGGCCTTCAGCCCAGGTCCTTCACTCGTCCATGCTATCTACACCCTTCGGAATCTCTAATGGTACGAGGCAGGGTTGTCCCCTATCTCCACTAATTTTCAATATAATGATGGAACCCCTCGCAGAAAAAATCAGGTCATCCCCAAACATATCAGGTGTGATTCTGGGCCACCAAGACCACAAATTAAATTTATTTGCGGACGATGTCATTCTCAGCCTTACAAACCCTTCGACTTCCCTGGCTTCGGTAGAACACATACTAGAATCCTTCAGTAAAATTTCTTACTACAAGGTTAATACTACTAAATCGGTAATCCTGCCCTTGGGGATCCCAAAGACCCAACAAGAAGCACTGGAAGCCCAACACCCATATACTTGGGCAGAACGTTCAATCTCATACTTAGGAATCAAATTAACCAAAACTACCTCCTCCCTCTACCAGGAGAACTATCTACCCCTCCTTCACAATCTACCGGTAACTCTTACCAACATCCACAAACCATACTTTACTTGGTTGGGAAGACTATCAGCATTTAAAATGGTTTTGTTACCCCAAATTTTATATATCTTCAGATCCTTACCCATTCCAGTCCCACCATCCTTCTTCACAGCCATACAAAAATGAATAAGAAAACATATCTGGCAAACAACCAAAGCTAGAAGCTCTATAGTAAACCTTACCAACCACAAAAGGATGGGAGGAGCAGGATACCCTCTTATTAAGGATTATTATTATGCAGCCATTCTGGCCCAAATCAAGCCCTGGTTTAATACCAAGATAACTAGTCCATGGCGGGACATGGAAGCCCTCCAGATCCCGGGTAACGACCTGGTAGCATGGCTCTTCAGTAAACCGTCACTAAGGCCCAAGAAAGCTCAACTCTCTCCATCCATTTGCGCGACTGTTGAGGCATTTGATTTGTGCAGGAAAAAAATACCTAAAGGGGCATCTCCCTCAATCATTCCTGTACCATTTAATGTAGTGTCATTTCTGATCCCTGATTTCCCGGTGAAAACCTGGATGAGGAAGGGAATCTCGCACATTTCAAACTTATATGAGCAAGATTCTATCAAACCCTTCATGACCCTTACCCAAACCTATGACCTAACTAAGAATGACTACTTTAAATATATCCAACTGACCTACTGCTTACTGAGAAATCCTTACCTCCGTTTACATTTGCATGGGGACATTGTAGAATACCTGACCAAACCGACTAGCAAACTTAAAGGCATTTCGCTATTTTACAGCCTTATAGGGAATAAGAACTCCTTCTCTAAACTTAAGCCCTTTTTAAATTGGGAAAAGGACTCGGGGAGAACCTTTACCCCCTCGCAATGGACAGCAGCCATCAAATCGACATATGGAGCCACTAGAGCCGCAAATTTATGGGAACTTAGCCTGAAAATAAACCTTAGATGGTATATAACTCCTGTACAAATCAACAAATTCTCCCCTAGCACTACTCCCACATGTTGGAGACACTGTGGAAGAGATGGTAATCTTCTACACATCATGTGGCAATGTGATAAACGTACCCAATTTTGGGCTGACGTGTTCCAGCTCTTGCACCATATTACCAACATAACTGTAACTCCAACCCCAGAACTTGCCCTTCTCAATATAGGCATTGACCAAATCGCCCACCAATACAAACTTATAATAACCCACACACTACTAGCGGCCAAACTGGCGATTACTAAACGATGGAAAAGCTTAGAACCGCCCTCCCTCATAGAGGTAATCACCTCAGTCCGCCTCCACAGCCTATACGAACGAATGTTCGCACTATTTGAACACACTTTACCCAATTACAACAAAAAATGGTCCGCATGGCTAGATAAAGAAGGGACATTACCCTGAATAGTGTTTTTCCCTTTTTCTTCTTTTTCCCCATTTCACAACATAGCTTCGCACACCTAAACCAGTGAAATGAGGTGGGGGCGTCTGCCTCCCCTTCCTCGGCACAATATGTTCCCAGAGGGGGTGTCTGGGGGAGGGGAGCGGCGGACGTTGCCCCCTCGCAATGCAGAATATGACCGTTGGTAATTACTAAACTAGTCAACCGATATGTGTACTTTTCTGTAGATATGCTTCACAGTGTATAACCTATACTTAAACCTTTATGTGATAATTCATGCTATATGCACCTTTTCTTTTGTTCTGTTTTGTGCAAAACTCAATAAAAATTATTTGGAAAAAAAAAAAAAGGCCACATGGGGTTATGGCAGTGTGTAGTATAAGACACCTCCACCATAGTAACAACACCCAGTGCTACCCCCTCTTTAGCGTGCCCCAGTATGTTAGACCACCACCGTCTAACAGTCTGTCCCCTTAGACACAAAAAAACGGTCACCACCTGGTGCCTACCTGTGTCCTGCTGGTGCCTCCATTCCTGGGAGCTTGGGCAGAAGAAATATCTTCCTGCATCCCTGTATGTCCTGTGGTGTCCGCTCTGCACCTGCAGTCTCTACCACACACACTGCAACCAGCCGGCCATTCTCGCCTCTCGCACCTTTAAAGGGATTGGACCAGTTCTCTGGCGCACACCAATGACGTCATCCCTCCCCGGAAATGACGCGCCGCATCTTCCGGGTCAAGCCAGCTTCCGGCCCCGCCGGAACTAGCCAAGGGGACGGCGTATTGACGCCTATCTCCACGCCTGGGCACAGAGGATGGCGAAACCCGGGATCCCTCCTGCCTGCCCCCTAAGAGGATTGCCAGTGGCCATTCCCGTCCTCCTCCACCAACAAATGTGGTACTGGTAAGGCCTCTGCCCCCCATTCACCGGCTCACCCTCCTCCACATGCTGCTCCTCTGGATGCCTGCCTGGTTGTCAGCCCTTGGGAGATGGAGCCCTCAGGTCCTTCTGGCAACATGTCTCCTCCGGCCAGAGGAAACACTAAAACTGACCAGGGACCTGAGGGACCGCCTTTTAAAAGACAATTGGCAATGTATTTCCTGTTTCTGGAAGGAGGAACCCATCTCTCAAGGGCTGACCCGGAAGACGACTGGGGAAAAAATGGTTCTATTCCAAAACATTTGTGGCCTCACAGGTGGGTCCAAAACTTTTTTGACCACCCTATGACCGAAAGAATGGGCCTTTCTATATGTTATATGGTCTGTAGTGTGTTTCTACAAAAGGTATTAAAAACACATAGGTGTGAACCTAGCCTAAGTTTCATTTCTGACTGCTACTTCGTTCCTCTGCTATCTGCATAAATCACTTCTGATACAAGGTTTTCCTGACACCAAGACAAAAAAGGTGACAGGGGAGGAGCTCCAGTATACAGCATGTGATTAAAACAAAGAACAGCAACAGGAGGGCGCCATGTGAGTATTATTAAAAAAAATAGCACTTTATTCCAATAACACTTACATAGAGGTATCTTACAAACAGCATCCAGGGTTGGTGTTGTGTCAGGACAAGCAGCTGTCAAGGAGGAATGGAAAACTGCTGTGTGGCAAAGCTTGGACCCATCATACAGGAGTCTGACACCAGCGGCATCTCTGGCTCTCACATGCTGCTGGCAAGGAAGTAAGAACCGACACGTTGGGGGGGGGGGGTTGCGCAACACGTTTCCGAGGCATTTTCTCCTTAATCAGGCTAACCAGGTCCCCCAGAGAGGGGGGAGATTTATGCTGCCAATGGGACACTCGAGGACCAATCAAAAAAGAGGCTGGGCAGAGCAAGCTGCCCGGTCAGAGAAGTACAATGCTGGCTAAATTCTCAAGCAGCAATCAGCTCTGCAGCATGTGTATGGGTGACATTAGCCAAAAAATTTGCCCAAAATATCATCCAGAGACCAGAGAGCTGCAGGAGGGAGTGTGGGGGCAAAAAAGGGGGGAAAAATGTGTCATCATACAGCATGTGATTGGCAGCCTCGGCTCTGTTCTGGACTTTGAAGGGATGTAGAAAAGAGAAAACTACAGGTAAATAAGTACAACTTATGTAGGAGGATTTGTTTCATCTCTGTGTATCGCCTGAGGCCAGACACTTTATGGGGTATATGAAAGGGTTTACAACCACTTAACCACTTGCCGACCGTCAACCGCAGGTTGACTGCGACAAGGTGGCTCGATATTGCAAACCGCCGTCATATGACGGCGGCTGCGAAATCATGCACTGTGAGCGCGCGCGTGCCGCTCACTGTGTTCGGGAGCGGGTGCGGCGGACTCGATCTCCGCCGGCTACCCGCGATGCCCCCCCCCCCCCGCAGTGAAAGAACGGAGGTCCGTGTAAGTAAACACGGATCTCCGTTCTGTGAGAGGGGGAAGGGCTGTGAACACAGCCTTCCTCTATATGGAAGCTGTGATCACTCCCCTTCCCCTGTCAGTCAAACAGCAACACAGTTAGAACACGCCCAGGGAACACAGTTAACCCTTAGAACGCCCCCCCCCCAGGTTAACCCCTTCATTGCCAATGGCATTTACACAGTAATCAGTGCATTTTTATAGCACTGATCACCGTATAAATGCCAATGGTCCCAAAAAAGTGTCAAAATGGTCCGACATGTCCGCTGCAATATCGCAGTACCGCTAAAAATCGCAGATTGCCGCCATTACTAGTAAAAAACCTGGCAACTTTTGCGCAAACCAATCAATAAACGCCAATTGCAATTTTTTTAATCACAAATATGAGGCAGAATATAAATTGGCCAAAACCGTTGAAAAAAATGTTTTTTTATATTTTTTTTTTTTTTGGATTTGTATTTTTAGCAAAAAGTAAGAAATTTGGGGGTTTTTTTGCAAAATTGTCGCTCTTCTTTTGTTTATAGCGGTGATCAGAAATGACGCAGCGGTGATCAAATACCACCAAAAGAAAGCTCTATTTGTGTGAAAAAAGGGCGAAAATTTAGTTAGGGTACAACGTCGCACGACCGTGCAATTGTCAGTTAAAGCGACGCAGTGCAGAATCGCAAAAAGTACTCTGGTCCTAAAGCTGGAAAACCTTCCGGTTGGTAAGTGGTTAAAGTATGCAGATTGAATGCGTGTATCAGGAAAATACAGCATTATGGCCAGTAGATGGAGCTGATGAGCATACCTATTTCCTATGATACTGAACGCCATCTAGTGGCCATAATTTGGTATTTTCCCCATTCATACATTTGATCTGCAGAAAATATAGAACATTCAAATGTGCTTGCTTTTTTAACGGTTAAACAGCTATGCAAAGTTTTTATAAATACACCCCTACAGTATATCTTTTTCTGCCATTACTCTTCTATGTTTCTAATTTACAGTAAGTCTATTCACCAACTTACACCCAAATTATCTCTCACCTAAATAAGCCGTACTAAAATCATAAATATTTTTCATATGATTACTTAAAAGTCCAGATATGCTTACAGGTCTCAGTACTGGCTCATCAATCCTCGGCATTTTTATGTGTAAAAGCGCCACTGTTTGCATACCATAATCTATATATCTAACCATTTGTCCGCCGCTTGTAAGTTGGGAATTTGCACAGGACGGGTGCTTGGCAGACACTTGCTAAACATCCCTGGTGCCAGCGCAGGAGACTAGAGAAAGAGATACCAGAAGGAGCATCTAACTTTACACTGTAAATATTTCCATGGGCGACAAAAGACCCAAATCAGAGGGCCACCCAGATCTTCGACAACTCTTACAGCACAAGATAAAATCATTACCAAAAAAAGTCATTCCAATCCTCCCTCCCCAGGATTATTATTACTTTACAGGATGATCAAAAGAGCTTCCTACAGCCTTACTATCTGAATATTTGATTGTTTTTTTGGTACAATTTTTAAACCGTCAATATACTGAGAGGCCACACTGAGTTATGACGAGGGTACAGGAACCGGGCAATGGGGGCGTTGGTTGCAGAACGATAATAAGAAGAGATAAGCCAGACTCAGATGATAGGGGTAGATATACCTGACTGGAGACATGGAATGTATTTCGGTACATATACAGGTATTTTAAAATAGATCCAAAACATAACTGGATGACATTCAGTTTGTGAAAACCCTGTGTCATAAACAGTTTGCATGTTTTTTTTAAACAAAATGCTGTTTTAACCTTTTTTTCATCCTGCTGATCTGCTCCAGAACCTTACAGCCAGTTCCTGTCTACATGCATTCACTCCATGGTTGGTTATGCATCATTGCTCTGGATTGGCTTCCAGAGTGACCATGCCTGTGTAATGTGTATGGGAACAGTTACTTGTAGTCTCCATAATGTGACCGTATTACAACGCAGTAGCATAATTGGGTCACCCCATAACAGGAAGTGCCTAATTGTGGGCCTTCACAGCAGGATCACCAGGTATTTTTAATGAAAGCTGCAGCAGTCTAAAAATCAACAATTTTTAAAATGATATGCAGCTGTTAGAACTTATATCAGAGTAATTGGTTAAAAGGTTAATAATCTAAAAAAGTTGGCCTGGTGTTGGGCTTAAAATCAGAAAATATCATAATCTGTGTATATAGAATTAAGGGGCTTTTTATAAACTATAAAAACAGGACTGCAGCCTCCCGTCTCAAGTTTCATTGGGTGTAGGGGAGGCAGCACTTGGTTCCGAGATGGCGCTCGGAACATTAAAACTCACAGGCATCATTTTCTCCAGATCATTCATTGTCTAACGAGCAGGGTCCTCTGATTCCTCCTGTATTGAATTGTATTGTAATTGTACTGTCTGCCCTAATATTGTAAAGCGCTGCGCAAACTGTCAGCGCTATATAATTCCTGTATAATAATAATAATAATTGTCACTGTTGTACAGCATATCTAACCAGACAACACATTTAGGCCGGGTCCACAGTTTTCAGTCCGGGGTCCAGTTCAGGATCAGGTGCGATTCAGGTTCATATGTTTGCCTGAATTTGCACCTGAACACAGGACTCTTTTGGAAACTGCACCGTGGCTGCCCTGGATATGTGTGAACCAGCTCTATTGAGAGCCGGTCACACTCACAGGTGAAAACCGCATCCAATTTGTCTCCACACAGCAAATGCCAGTATGGGCAACAAATTCATGTACTTGTAAACTGGTACATGAATCTGGGGCATGCACCATGTGTGGAGGCGCACTGAGGCCCAAGAGTTCATATGGACCTACTCAGTCTTCAGTGTAGCTGGGCTCCTTCCAGCTGCTAAAGCTGTCACACAGACAGTGCAGCCGCTAAAGATATTTGAAGCTGATTGGGATTCATAAACACTGGTTCCCCATCAGGACCTCTTGTGATTGACAGCAGGCAGTTGATGGTTCCATTGTGCTGTTGGATATAGAATCCTCCCATTGCCTTCTGTCAATCACAAGGAGAGAGCAGGCCTGATGGGGAACTGGTGTCTCAGCTCCCCATCAGGCTCCATTCATTGTTAGCATCACCAGTTGCTAGGAGGCTATTAAATGTGAAGCCAACAAGTGTTAGGTGGAGAGAGGAGGAGGAAGCAAATATACGGCCAGCTGAACAGTGTTCAGTGACAGGCACTCTGCTTGTCTCTGCAAGGATTTTTGTCTACTCAGCCTCCCCCCAGGACGAGGTGGCGCCAAGTAAATAAATATCCAACATGTCAAACCTTAAAATTGCGTGCACCCATGAAATGGTGAAAAACTTCAGTACCCTAAATTTTAAACATAGGCTCGGGCAGGGCTGGTGCAAGGATTTTTGTCTACTCAGCCAAGTAAATAAATACCCAACATGTCACCCCTTAAAATTGCCCATGAAATGGTGAAAAATTTCAGTACCCTAAATTTTTTCATAGGCCATGCTTAAAAGCCCCTACTGTTCATCCTCTGTTTTAGGTTTTAGTACTGCCTGCATATACATTGGGGAGATTTCTCTCACTTCCTGTTCCAGTGCCATCTATGACCAACATCAGAATATAATACCCGCCAAAGGTTTCTGATCCTTCCACACTTAGTATAAAATTATTTTTCTTTTTGTGTCCATAAGAGATTACTTCTCATATTCTGCCCCATTGGCCACCGATCACCAGTACAAGAAAAGAAGGTATATTGCCTTTTTTTTTTTTTTGCTCAAATGTTTTTGAGCTGGTTAAAAATATTTTTAGCCTAGTTACTAGGGAAAAAGTATGATACTTGCATTTTGCATGCTTTTCAAGCACTCCCATTGATGTCAATGGGTGACAAAAATGCTTGGTAGCTCAAAAGCAGCTCATGTATTTTTTCCAAGCTACAAGCTTCAAGAGACACTACGCTCAGGTGTGAACAGGCACACCTGAAATACATGGGATTTGGGATGTTGAGCATTTTGGAGCTTTAGGCCTCATACACACACGGGCGTTTTTTGACGCCACTTTTTTAGCGTTTTTTGCAGCTCTCCATGTTATTCAATGGCCCCATAAAAACGCCAATGTTTTTGAGCTATAGATGGCGTCGGCGTTATTAAGCTGTAAATCAAACGCAGGACCCACGCGTTCTGAGGCTGTAGTGTTTTGCCGTTTTTGACGCTGAGCCGGCAAAACGCTTACTAACGCACATTGACGCCGTAGTGCCGTTACCCGGCGTTTTTAGCGCCGGCGTTTTCAGGTTAAAAAATAGCAGAAGAATGTTTTTTTTTTTAAAAACCGCCTATTGACGCCAACGCTTACCGACGCTCACTAACATTGATGTAAAGCGCAGACAAAAACATAGATTTTTGCCTGACGTCGGTCCCAACGTTTTGCTACTACGCCCGTGTGTATGAGGCCTTAAGCTCCAAAATACTCAAATAGGAATAGGGTCTTAAATAGGAATGCACCGATCTCACTATCAGTATCAGTACCAAGTATTTTCACGAGTACTGGTAAAAATGCTCTGATACCCAAAATCGATACCTTTTTAGTGCAATTTGAGTTCATACAAAATGAATGGGCTCAAATCGCACTGCAAAGCATCGCATTCAAGTTGAACAGGCATGCGTCCGGATTCCTGTCCGAACCCAGGCTCGTCATAGTGATTTCAGCCTGGGTTCACACAGGTGGGGAAACTGCATGCATTCCACTTCCAGACAGGAATCACACCACATTCCTGTTCAAATCACACCGCAAAGGTATTGATACAGTACCGGTGAGTACTTGTGCAAAAGTACCAGTACTCATACTCGCTGATAAAAATCTGGCATCAGTGCAACCCTATTCTTGATGTGATGCAAACCTAAACAAAATGATAAAAAGCAATATACTATTATTAAGTTTTTTACTCCATATTTAACCACTTAAGGACCAGAAGGGTTTCCCACCTTAGGACCAGAGCACTTTTTGAGATTCGGCACTGCGTCATTTTAACTGACAATTACGCGGCCGTGCGACGTTGTACCCAAATGAAAATTGTGTCCTTTTTTTCCAACAAATAGAGCGTTCTTTTGGTGGTATTTGATCATCTCTACATCACTTCTGATCACCGCTATAAACAAAAAAAGAGCAAGAATTTTTTTTTTTTTTTAATATTGTACTTTTTGCTAAAATACATATCCAAAAAAATATATATATATAAAAAAACTAATTTATTCATCAGTTTTGACCGCTTTATATTTTTCCTCATTTTTTTTATAAAAAAAAAAATCGCAATCTGTGTTTATTGATTGGTTTGCGCAAAAGTTGCCGCGTTTTCAAACCATGAGAATTCTTTTTTACTAGTAATGGCGGCGATCTGCGATTTTTATCAGGACTGTGATATTGGGCCAGACATATCGGACATTTTTGACACTTTTTGGGACCAATGACATTTATACAGCGATAAAGAAATTTAAATGTCCACAGATTACTGTATCAATGTCATTGGCAGGGAAGGGGATGACCTGCAGGGAGCAATGAAGGGTTTAACTGTGTTCCCTGTGTATGTTCTAACTGTATGGGGGCTGGGCTGCCAGGGGCACCAGAGATCTAATTGATCCCGAGTACAGGGATCAATAGATCTCTGACATGCCGCCTGTCAAAACAGGGAACCGCCGTGTTTACATCTGTAATTCCCCGTTCGGGCTCTGTCACAGGCCATCGCGGGTCGCCAGCGGACATCGAGTGCGCCCGACCCATGGCCCCGCTCAGGGGAGGGCTGGCAGCCTTAGGCCTGGGGGGCAAGTCCAGTCAAGTGGCCTATTGAACCACCGAATCAGCTCACCATCCATGCCCACCTGGTTTTAGAACGGATATTGATGTTATGAAGCAAGACAAATATGATACATTGTGGTAACATTATTTAATATTAATAGCAACAAAAGAGGTTTAACAAAAATAATGCATCAATGCAGCTCATCAGTGCCCACCAATGCAGCCTCATCAGTGCCTATATGCTTAGCCTCATTAGTGTCCATCAATGTAGCCACACCAGTGCCCATCAAGGCAGCCGCACCAGTGCCCATCAATGCAGCCTCACCAGTGCCCATCAGCACAGCCGGCCCTGGGTGCCCCCCCTTCCCCATTTGCCTGCAGTTAGTTGGTGGCTGTGCCCCTGGCCACTGCTTCCTACCTCCACAAGAAGAAAAAAGTGAGCAGGCAGCAGCTGTCGGCCATTTTAAATGTAAGTTAGGGTGGCCTGGGGGGCAATTGCCACCCTGCCCCCTGGCCCAGCCCTCCCCTGGCCCCGCTCAGGGAGCGTGCGGCAGGCATGAGCGCGCACCGCCAGCGGCACGCGCTCGCCCCCTAGCCGTCGTGCCCGGGAGTGAAGACTATAAGTGGCGATTCGCGGGACAGAGCCACGCTGTCGCCACTTACAGTTGCTACGTGGTCGGCAAGTGGTTAAATAAAAAAACGAATATTCTGCAAAACTCCGGGGAACCCAAATATCCTTCCTTGCAGTGGGCTGCCCCCATACTACAAGGGAAAAATGCTCTTTTAGGTCCAGGGGACCAAAAAAAGCATGTTAACTTACCCAATCCTCTGCCCCATAGGTTCCCTCTGTGCTGTTAGACCGATCCACACAGTCTATTCTCCCGAATGCTTCAGTGGTTGCAGGTCCTCTGACACAGTCAAGTACAATTCAGGGCAATAGCCTTGCATTGGGCATGAGGACAATGAGAGACAGTCCAACGCCGGAGTGTAGAGGAGAAGAGGAGTGCGCTGGCTCCCCAGGGGGGCGGAGGATCAGGTATGAGACTGCTTTTGTTCAATATGATTTTATTAAAGTTTTCAAATATGTAGAAAAAAAATTAAGTTTACAGTGGGCAAAAAGATGCATATGTACTAAGCATCTACATATATATTCAGAGTACAATGTATACCTACCGTTGGCCAAGGATGTCCATTCCCTAACAGTATATCGGCATTTAGTAGAGTCCAACTGTTATAGTTAAAATTTAAATAATAAAATATTCCATACTTACATTGGGGAGCACATCTACATGTGGATTGTTCACATTACACTAGTTAAAAAAAGAAAATGGAAAAAGAAAAAAAGAGTATATATATATATATATATATATATATATATATATATATATAATAA
>BLSH010212574.1:497762-588709 GCA_018402905.1 Glandirana rugosa
ACTAGCGTACCACGGGCTAGCATGCTAAAAGCAAATTAATCATGTCAACAGCAGGCTGTTACGTTATGTTTATGTGATGTTGTGTAATGTAGTGAATGCTAAAAAATAAGACAGCATGCTCTTATAAGCACTGAAATCATATAAGAAGGCTAAGCTAGACTCTAATCGTACGTTTTTTTTTGCCTGCTAGACAGTAGGCTAAAAGCCTAGCACACATGCCCCGTAATCCTTCTTATTTGTTCGTTGTTACATATAAGAAGAAAGTTTCGTTACTAGAGGCCCGACAATAGTCCTTTCAAATTGGTAAATATCTGATTTGGGAGAGACAGAAAACACTGGATATTTAATTGTAAGCCACTAATGTGAGAGAGGGTTTAGTCTATAAATGGTTAAACTTTCCTGATAACAGCCCGGAGATCATTGCTTTGAAAGAAGAATATACATTGTTGCTTGTTTATTCTTCCTAATGCCCCGTACACACGATCCGAAAATCGGATGACAGATCGTCCGTTTTTTTTTGCATGCTAATCTCAGATCGAATCGGAAGAATATACTAAAGTCACGAATATTCTCGTACGACAGAATAAAAAATCGTAAGTGATGTAATGTGTTGTAGTGTATTTGTATTGCATTGTCGGACGACAACTGTACTAATTAAACGAAAATCGTACGATCGGGCACCATGCGATCAAAATTTTCATGCTTGTCCGATCGAATATTATCTGATGAACTGTCGTGATCGGCTCTCGTAAGCTGTGTACTAACGATCCGATTATCGTACGATCGCATCGTATGCGATATTTTTCGTCCGATTTTCGGATCGTGTGTACGGGCCATAACTCTCAACAAATATCCGGGCAGCCGGCCAAGTTTAACAGCTGTTAGATGAAGCAGAGAACGGCTCTCGGCTCTCGCTGAATCCGACACTGAATCTGACAGCTGTTTTAACATGGGGGAGAGAAGGAACGGCAGTCACTCACCAGGACGCGATTTCTGGTCGCCATGGCAACCTGGCGCCTGGTGTTTGTCGAGGCCTGGTATATACAATATATACAATATATGTATATTTGAATCTCCTTATAAATTCAATTTTGCATACACTATACGGAAATATTTGTATTGTTCTTTCATAACATACATCTCTATATGAAACATAATTGCTTAAAAGAACGAATATTCATGACTACCAAAGTACTTTTTTTTTCCAACGAAGGACTACAGCTAGAATTTTGTTTGTTCAAATTAGAAACGACAAAAAAATTCCATTCTTTTCTTTCTATTTTTCTACACCACAGTTAAAATCATCGATTTGTCCCTATTAACCATTAGAAAATTGGTTCAAAAACGAAAGTTTTTGACGAACTTCTAACTGTGTATTGCCAGGCACTGGTGATGTAGCCAGTGCCTCCTTGCTGTCTCATGGGAATACAATGTCATCAGTGCCTTCTATGCAGTTCTCAGAGCTGAAGAGCAAGATATTATGAGATCTGGTGGGTTCTTGGAAAACTGTTGTGTTTTCATGCACAAATGACATCATTTAGTAACAGCTAAACAATCACAGGCCCTGCCAGATCTCAGGCGTATGCGCGAGATCTAGTGCAGGCATCATCTGTGGGCTGGACAAAGGAAGTAGAAGTCAGTGGCAGATGGTGTATAATATGGTGGCACAGTCTAATAGAGTGTGGGGTGGAAAGAGCTGTGGAATCTACAATAAAAAGTATAAGGCAAGTAACTATGACTATGTTGTTATATTTCCAGCATACCTTTTATGAATGTTGCCGTTAAAAATGAGGACCTTCCATTAATATTACCATTACACAAAAAAGCTAACAGATCAAATATCAACACAGCTAAATCAATTTTTTTTTGCCAAAAATAAAATAAAACATTAAGATAAACTTGTGAGCTACCTAGCTTTTGCTAGGTAGAGCAACGGGTTTGCTTTACTGCCCTCCTCCCCAGCAGCACCTGCTTATTTTTCCCTGATTCTCCTGGAACTCCATTCAGCTACTAGAAGCAAAGAAAATAACCAATACTGCCAGGTAGGGCAGATCATGTGACTCACTCCCCTTCCTCCCATAAGACAGCACTGGTGCTTTGATTGGCCTAGAGCCATCACATGATCACATGGGAGAAGAGAGACCACCCTCAGCCCTGTGTAAGCTCTAACTGGATGAACTCAGAGCTTACACAGGGTTTTCCTTGCTCCCGGTACGAAGCAGCGGGGGAACAAATGAAAGATAAAAATATGTTGCTGGAGTAGAGTGTGCATTAACCCTTTGCTGCCATCAATGTTAGGCTCACATTGGTAGAAGCTGTAGCATTTATACACATTTCTGATACTCTGTTGTATTTTTTACTGAAAATATGGGTTTGATAAACAGTTGTGCTAAAATTGCACAACATAAAATGCTAAAGATCCCATTCATATATGTAGCTAAAAATATATATACATATAATTGTAATATAATCGTTTTCATATAAGAGCTCAGATTATGTTCTCTGTTCCATGTCAGCTTTAGATCAATGGAACACCCACTTCCACTGTACCATGGGTTATCCCAGCAGCTGAGGGAGCTATAATAAAGTCAGCTGATGAAATCAACCCACTAGTGCCCACCTCAAATTGACATCTCTTATTTTTAGGAGGAACTGATGTTTAACCCCTATGCAGTACAATTATCATACGCAATGCTTGCATTAGTCAAATTGTTTGATCTGAACATGCAAGGCCACCCTAATGCTAGTAGTATTTGGAGCAGAGTCTATTTTCCTACTAGAAAATGGGAACGAATGTGGAGACAGATCTGTTGCCCAGTTCCAAGAACTGAACCCTTTGCCCAATTATCTGAGTCACAATCTCTGATCTCTGATCAATTAGGAGACCTAATCCTCAATGAAAAGCACGTTACAATCCATTGTTTCCCGGAGCTCCTAATCAGCTCTCCGGCTCCTTCTTCTGTTTTCAATACAAATATTCAATTAAAAATGCCAAAAAGGGATGCAGTAATTGGTTCTCAGAGGCGTTCTCAGCCTCAGCCCTCCCCGCCGATTTCCCCTCCCTGAACATAAATTTTAATTAAAGGTCTGCATGGAATCTGCCTCCATGCACAGACATCCCACTCTCCCCAGAGCTTGCGTATCTGGCAAAGAAACTTATTGGGAGCAAATTAATCTGGTTGTAATAAGCAAGAAGGAATTCAACCTACAGTACAAAACATTTCATTTTAACTCGTTTCACTTTTGCCACTTTGGTGGGAAAGGATTTAATTGGAATTCTCGAAACATTGACTGGTTATCCCCAAACAACCACAAAGATGTCATGTTTTTCCTTCCGAGACCACTGGACCAGGCACAGATAAATGACAATGTTCCCGTGAAGATCAGGCTGTCAAAACAAAAATATTTTCTTAGCTAAGTAATTGCAAGAGATCCTGTGTGACCTGTGTAGCAATTGCCCCCCAGGGCAGAAAAGGTTGAAGCCTTCACAGGGCATGTCTACTACACATTAAACCTGTGTGGGTAAACAATATAGAAGATTAGGCAGTGTATCTTCTGTAACTGATATAACAATTCCTGTACATTTTTTTTTGTAATTCTGTAAAAATGCAATTTTGATTATAAAGTCAAATTCCATGATTTAAAAAACAAATTGGTATCCCAATTGTTGTAAAAATTCTGCTGTGCAGGGACTACACAGGGCCGATACCAAGTCAAATTCAGGTACCCACAACAGTAAAATCAGTCTGTATATGATACATAGCATGCTTGTTATACTCACTGTGGAACTTAAGGGGTTAAAGCTTTGCATTGTGTAAAAAGGCTGTTTTATCCCATATGTATAGATCCTTCCCTCCAGTACTGTCTATCTGGGGCAGGCCAGCTAACACAGGCAGGGTAGCCGACCTGCACATGCTCAGTTGTGTCTTTTATGCTGGAGAGAACATTTACTTGTTCTCAGAGCTAGCCAGGTCACATGATGTTGACATCACACATGTGGGCGTGTATACAGGCTATAGTGGAAATCTCCTCCTACCTGAACTCTCAGCACTGGAAAAACAGTGCATTTTATCACCTCACCGTGGTATACAGATCATCCAAAAAGGTATATAGTGGCAGTATTTTACTGTGAAAAGAAGATTTTTAAGCTGTGGGCACTGTGGGGGGGGGGGGGCAGATGAACCATTTTCATATTACTGGGTTTAGAACACTTTAACGTTGCTTGATTTAAAGTGAAATACAAAATAAAGGACTGCAGACTAGCCTATTGCCTACTGTCTATGGGCCCTGGCTTTTAAGGCAGCGGTGCTCTTTGGGTGGTATGTGCCTGGGAGCCCTTGGAGAAATGTTACTTTGGATTCAAGTCCATGTCTCCCCAAAACACACAGACTCTGGAATCTGGAACTGGAACTATACATGACTTTGGTCCCTGGCATTCGAAAGAGATACAAGCATTTGGGAAAATGTCCTGTCATATAATGCAAAAGGACATTATTACATTTAACAGTCAAGGAAGCCATGATGGTCTCTGCTAACTTGAAACTCCGTAAACAGATGTATGTGAAAAGAAAACTGGTTAATGAGGTTTGGACAGCCTTTGGTCTTCTGTTGCCTACTAGTCTGAGGTGGGGTGAGATATTTATTAAGTAGGTCTTCCCCATTCTTCTATTATTTCTTTCAGTCTGCCCATCTCTTGAACAAGTGATTAATATTGTGACCACTGTACCTTGTTATTGAACCATTGTGGGATGTTTCATGTTTATGTTGATTAGCTTAGGGGTTAATTAAATCACTGTCAGCTATTAGTTGCTAGAAGTGAATTAACAATGTTTATACAATTGTGCTCATAAGTTTACATACCCTGGCAGAATTTATGATTTCTTGGCCATTTTTCAGAGAATATGAATGATAGCACAAAACATTTTCTTTCACTCATGGTTAGTGTTTGGCTGAAGCCATTTATTATCAATCAACTGTGTTTACTCTTTATAAACCATAATGACAACAGAAACTACCCAAATGACCCTGATCAAAATTTTATATACCCCAGTTCTTAATACTGTGTATTGCCCCCTTTAACATCAATGACAGCTTGAAGTATTTTGTGGTATTTGTGGATGAGGCTCTTTATCTTCTCAGATGATAAAGCTGCCCATTCTTCTTGGAAAAAAACCTCCAGTTCCTGGAAATTCTTGGGCTGTCTTGCATGAACTGCACGTTTGAGATCTCCGCAGAGTGGCTCAATGATATTGAGGTCAGGAGACTGAGATGGCCACTCCAGAACCTTCAGTTTATTCTGTTGTAGCCATGACAGGTAGGCTTGGCCTTGTGTTTTGGATGACTGTCATGTTGGAATGTCCAAGTACATCGCATGTGCAGCTTCCTGGCTGATGAATGCAAATGTTCTTCCAGTTTTCTTTGGATAACATACTGCATTCATCTTGCCATCAATTTTGACCAAATTTCCTGTGCCTTTGTAGCTCACACATCCTCAAAACATCAGTGATCCACCGCCAAAAAGCTCAAGTTTGGTCTCATCACTTAAAATGACTTTGTGCCAGAAGGTTTGAAGCTTGTCTCTGTGCTGTTTGGTGTATTGTAAGCGGGATAATTTGTGGCATTTGCGTAGTAATGGCTTTCTTCTGGTGGTTCGACCATGCAACCCATCTTTCTTCAAGTGCCTCCTTATTGTGCATCTTGAATCAGCCACACCACATGTTTTCAGAGAGTCCTGTATTTCACCTGAAGTTTTTTTTTGATTAGTTTTACTTTGCATCCCAAACAATTTTCTTGGCAGTTGTGGCTGAAATCTTAGTTGGTCTCATACACGCTTACCCCCTTTGAAAGCCTATGCAGATCCAGACCTTACTCCCCGGGTTTAATATCGCTGGTGTACTCGGCTATAATATCGATAAAAAAACCCCCATTGAGCTTCTTTCGTTCCCAATGGGAAAAAGAACTAGGGGGTCAGGTAGACCCGGAGGATTGGCAGGCAATGACCATAGCTGCCTCTCGGTGCTCGAAAAACGTACTTATATTGGAAAATGCATACAAGGTATTATATAGGTGGTATTACACTCCGGTAAGGCTGGCTCGTTTTATTCCCTCTTATTCCCCCCTTTGTTTCCGGGGGTGCTCCCAGGAGGGATCAATGGCCCATATATGGGGGACGTGCCCGGGGGTGCGCAGATTGTGGATCAGGGTCTATGCTCTACTCTGCAACCTACTTCATGTAAACTTAAAGAAAGACCCCTATGAGGCTCTGTTACATAAACCAATTTCCGAACTGTTACGTCCGGAGAGACAGCTAGCCCAGCACCTCTTTACCGCAACCAAAATGACTATTGCGAAAGCTTGGAGGACCCCCTTACTCAGTTTTGAAGCTGTCAAGAACCGCATGAATGACATCATGGTAAATGAGAAGTTGACGGCGGTACTTTTAGGGCCGGTTCACATTGTAGCGAGGCGGAGCGGCGCGATGCGGCGCTCCAGGCGATCTCAAAGCGGCTTGCTAGGAGACTTCTATCATAGAAGTCAATGCAAGCCTCCTGAGATCGCCCTAAAAATAGTGCAGGGACCATTTTTCTAATGCGGAGCGAAGCGATTCGCTCCTATTAGAACGGTCCCATTTGCACAGCATTGAGGCGAATTGTCAGGCGACTCAAGTCGCCTGACAATTCGCCTAGATGTGAACGAGCCGCGAAGTCGCGCCGCTCCGCCCCGCTGCAGTGTGAACCGGCCCTTAGACTCGCATGATAAATTCCTCCGGGTCTGGCAGCCATGGATCTCCCAGGCCTTCCCTTCGAGATTTGACAGCTCCTTGTTACATCTTTAGGGCTCTGCCGGGGCCGCGCCCCATGGGTGGACTCACTCTTTCTCTTCTTTCTCCCTTTCTTCTCTTCTTTCCTTACTCTGCTCCTCCCTTTTACTAATTTTTTTCCTTTTTCTTTTCTTTCTTTCCCTCTTTCTCCCTTTTTCTATTTTATTTCACCAATGTAATAGGCCTTTTTAACTCGGCTGGGTTGCGTGTGGCCGGAACCTAGACGGGTCCCACGTGCCGGGTGTGTCCCGGACTGGACAATATTGCTGTTAATGAGCCGACAGGTCTCATTTCCATCGGGATCACAATAATGTCCCCTATATATTTTACCTTTTATTTTTCTCTGGTATAATTTAACTATTCCCTGTCAATTTCATATGCAATTGTATAATGGTCTGTATTGATATAATTTCCAAATTCTGTAAAAAACAGCTTTCCTGTTTGTTGCATTGGTTTCTATTAATAAACTACTTTGTAAAAGAAATCTTAGTTGGTCTACCTGACCGTGGTTTGGTTTCAACAGAACCCCTCATTTTCCACTACTTGATTAGTTTGAACACTGCTGATTGGCATTCTCAATTCCTTGGATATCTTTTTGTATCCCTTTCCTGTTTTATACAGTTCAACTACCTTTTCCCGCAGATCCTTTGGCAATTCTTTTGCTTTCCCCATGACTCAGAATCCAGAAACGTCAGTGCAGTACTGTATGAAAGATGCAAGGGTCTGTCAGGAGTCCAGAAACTCATTGACCTTTTATACACACACACTAATTACAAGCAAACAGATCACAGCTGAGGATGGTCACCTTTAATAGCCATTCAAACCCCTTTGTGTCAACTTGTGTGCATGTTATCAGGCCAAAACCACCAGGGTATGTAAACTGTTGATCAGGGTCATTTGGGTAGTTTCTGTTGTCAATATGATTTAAAAAGAGTAAACACAGTTGATTGATAATAAATGGCTTCAGCCAAACACTAAGCATGAGTGAAAGAAATGTTTTTGTGTTATCGTTCATACTCTCTGAAAAAAGCCCAAGAAATCATAAATTCTGCCAGGGTATGCAAACTTATGAGCACAACTGTAGCTAAATTAATTATATTCCTGTTTACAGTTTGTATTGTTAAGGTAATATGATCAGGAGGGGAATATCCTCCTGTGGGGAATAAAGTATGCGTCTGAGTTTCAATAAAGAGTCATTCCTTTGGAGTTTACCTCACATCTTGTCTGTGTACGATGATTGGGGTAAAAAGGGCTGGTATTAGCTCTTGCTCTGCTTGGAACGGTTTGGAGGGCAGGAGACGCTGTTTGGCGGAAGGAAGCACCAAACAGGGTGCCAAGCGATTCTATTACAAACCCCAGGTATTTTTTTTTTATGCATACCCTTTTTCTGTGGTGTCACCCCCAGTTTGTTCTCTTTCTGGCAGCAGGGGCTGGGCATTTCTTCAGGACCAAGCACCAATGACAAGTCCTAGAATACTGTGAGCCCAGGCAGCACGATGACATGTCCCCTGGGGGGGTAAATGACAGGCTGAGAAGAATGGGCAGAGTGCAATTCTGCACTGAAAAGGACCTCTGACGTTGGACGAAGGAGGAAGTCAGAGACAGTATTGGAGCATGGAGAGGGTAAGTGAAGATTGGCACTATTTTTTCTTATACATGACGATGGGGGACAGTACAAAAATCCTGGAGTTACACTTTCAACTTTTTTTTTTTTAACTTCTGAAGCATCTTAGAACTCATTCACACAAGCAATGAGGCCCATACAAAATGAACAGACCATTTGTTTATGCGACTTGAACCATCAAGTGGTGCAAACAGACAACCCATGTAAGTGTATGGTGGCACAGCAGCTGCATGGACACAGCCGCTTGCCGTAATTTGACAGGCATGTGGATGGAGGTGAACACACAATATCTGCATCCAGGGTGGCTCACCCGCACACCTGTCACAAAGGACAAGCTGCAGTGTCTGTGCAGCCGCTACATTCCCGTAACTTTGCATGGGCTACCTACATGCAACACCTGGTGGCTTATGACAAATGAACAAACAGCTCATCCATGGTATGCGGGTCTCAGAGCCCATGTGTATGGGGCCTAATACTCGCCTAAGTCTGCCATCCATGTACCTCGTCAGAGTTGTTTGTGGGTGCAGGGGCGAGTAATCCAGTGCTGCAGATGTGCCCGCTCACTTTTTGCTGCTGATTTGATCCTCTCCGGGGTCTTGAGAGGACCCAGCAACTGGACAGCCAAGTCTAAGTCACACAAGCAGTATGGACATCCAAAGAAGGACTTCACCTTCTGTTCACAGAAAAAAAGAGAGACGTGTTGGAGCCAGAATGTCATATGACCTAGGATTTAGGTGTGTAAGGCCACATGCACACAGAGGCAAGGGGGCCCTACAGAATGCAAGAGCTTTAAAGCCTGCATCCAAAGTCGTACCAGAATATACCCATGCAAATACTGTGCATACCACTGCATCCTGTAACTGCTTCTTAGCCCTCGTTCACATTGCAGTGATTTGTCATGCGATTTGACATGCCAAACCGCATGCCAAATCAGCTGCATTTGCCGGCAATGGAACCGTCCTAACGCTGCATTTGTGGTGCCACACCGATTTCGAAAAGTAGCTTCTGTACTACTTTTGTCGATTTCAGGTGTGATTTCTATTGACAACTGGGCAGCAACCCGCACAGATGTCTCTGAAATCGCACTTGAAATCGGGACTGACATGCGGGAATTAAATGATGCGAGTTCAGCTGAACTCGCACTATTTCATTCCCACGGTCAGTGTGAACCAGGACTCAAAAGCAGATATATGTCACACCTGTGGCTCATAGGAAAGATTTTACGCTTGTTCTGCACTCTCATGCATTCTTTTTAATGGTAACCATTAGTTAGAGGGGGTGGAGGGAGATAAGGTTGATAGTTTAGCAGCAGCCTTAAGAGTAGCTTTAAAATGATTATGTATGGCTTTGATGAAATTTTGGTAATAATTCTCTTCTTGGCTCTAAGTATGGTAACAATTTTTCTCATTTGGCTTATCAGAATAAAACGTTTAGGAACCTCTGCTTTAATTATATATAACCAGCTAGTAATCAATCATATAGATGGGCTTCGTCAACACTAATCGCGTGAGGGCAATTGCCTGTAATAATCTATATTTCTCGTGTATAGAACCTGTTTTCCTTGTGAATCTAATAATCGAGGTCAGCGTCAAACTGCTAATGAAAAGTTTTAGTGACAAGCCGGTCACCTCCTGCCGTTATCTCTACATCAAATCTAACAATTTCTGACAGGTCCCTACTCATTACTGGTGAAAAATTCATTAGAAAATTAAATCTGACGAAATATTTGGTCAGTCCGAGCACAAATCAAAGGAACTGACCTCATTTAACGGGTTATGTCAGGATGAAAATATGTCCCCATTGTCCTTATTACCCGAACTGTGCAGAGTAAAATATCTCTTGCATAACTGGGTCAAGATCGCTCTGTGAGGACGTGAAAAAAGATCTGAGGGGATTTAGGGTATCATTAAAGGATACCTGTCACTTTTACAAGTCATTAAGAAATGTAACAGACCATAAAAAATTGTGACTTTTCCAACAGCCCTCATTTATCTATACTTTACAGTTGTGTTGGTAATCCATAGTGCTTATAAAATTACATGGCCACTTAAAGCAGAAGCATGTATGAAAAACTTCCCTTAGTCTAGTTCAGTGTTTCTCAAACTTTTTTTCAGTAAGGCACCCTAAAATTCTGTACAATCTCGAGGAACCCCATTCCAAAATGTAAAAAACTAAACTAGTAGTTTTACATAATGCAGCAATATCCACACACCCAATGTTAGAAGTGATTTAATCTTCCAAAGCAAATACACCTTTGCACACTGGTATGAGCATTAGTACTAGTACTTCAGCATTTCTCTTCTCCCTCAGTTTCTCTCCCTCACTCAGCTAATGTGTCCCCAGTGTTGATGGAGAGGGGTTGGGGAGGGGTAAACAAGGATACTGTGCAGGCGACAAATGTCTACCATATCAATAGTTTACATCATTGGTTGCTAGGAGGCTGGCGGCTGGAAGGTTGTAATGGTGCACAAAGAATACATGTGGCTTTGTGTAACTAGGTCAGGCTTGATCCACCAGCTGGCTTGTATACAACTTTTGGGCAATTTTTAGAATTTTTACCAAGGCACCCTAAAGAAACTTAAAGGCACCCTGGCTGAAAAAGGCTGGACTAGTTATGTATTCAAAGAGCTTTGTCTGGACTGCAAGAATAACAGCTTAAAATAGCTTTGTCTGGACTGCAAGAATAACAGCTTAAAATCTGTCTTTACATTATATTCCAAGTCCAGTAGATAACAGACTAAGGCGGTCGGCTCCAAACTATGGCATGCGGACCAGATAATGGGATATTCCTCCCACTGATACCAACGATGGGGCACTATTCCTCCCACTTATACAGATGATGGGACACTATTCCTCCCACTGATAGCAATGATTTGACACTATTTCTCGCATTGATACCAATTATGGGACATTATTCCTCCCACTGATACTGATGAAGGGACACTATTCCTCCAACTAATACCAATAATGGGACAATATTCCTCCCACTGACACCAATGATGGGGCACTGTTCTTCCAACTAATACAAATGATGGAACACTATTCCTCCCACTGATTGCAATCATGGGGCACTATCCCTCCAGCTAATACCATTGGCGGGGCACTATTTCTCCCACTGATACCAATGATGGGGCACTATTCCTCCCACTGATACCAATGATGGGGCACTATTCCTCTTACTGATACCAATGATGGGAAGTATACATCCCAATGATATGAACGATGGGGCTCTATTTCTCCCATTGATGCAAATGATGGGGTACTATTTCTCTTCCTACTGACCACAGGCATTAAGTCATTTTTTTACTCACACTGGACCACCAAGCTTAAGGCATGGTTTACTCCTAGGGGTGCACCAAATGGAAATTTTGGTGCCGAAAACGAAAATGCAGAATGCACTTGGCCAAAAACCGAAACTAAAAATGACAGTTTTTAAAAAAAATATATATATATTTTTGTATTTAATTATATTATAAGCGACTTTTTAGTTAAGATCATGGATTTAAATGGATATGCATTTATTGTCGGCCATTATTGGCACCTTTAGCGCTAGAAAAGCTCAAGAAAAATGTATCCCTTTAAATTCTATGTATGTCTTCACACTGGTCCCTTGTGCTTCCATCGTTGTGTTAAAAATCCTGCTTGCTGCAATTTTGGTCAGTTAAAAAAAACGCACCAAAGACTCACTTTCCCGTTAAAATACATTGATAACGCAGCAAGAACATATGAATAACGTGTTATGTTTTTGATGCGTTTTTTGAGTCAGATGAGCTATGAAAAGCACACCATATAAAATTACATCAAAATCGCGACAAAATCAGATGCTTTTTCAGCTCCATTATCGGCACGTTTTTCTCTTTTTGGCAAAATGCCCATAACACCTTTTTCGTATCGACTGTTGATCCCTAGACATTTTACACCCAATGGCCCCACTAAAATCTGAAGGACAGTAAACTAGTCCTTTTAGAAAGTTTAGAGACCCCTGGACTAAGATTTCCCATCTGACTGATCTGATCATATCTCCCCACAGTATGTAGTTAGCTTTAGTGGGAAGTTGTTCCTGTTGATCCATTGTATTGCACAGTACTATCAGTTTAACATGTTTCAGGCACTGGATGCTAGAGAGAGAGAGCGGTTTAGGTGGGCTCGCACTTAGTCCAATGGGCAGACATATAACACAAGCAATGAAGAGTGGTGTCACCTTGTCTATAAAGTGTGGCAGTGGTGTGTGGCTCACAAGTACAGCTGCTTTGAAATACAAATAATTTGGCAGGTAAAACAATTCACACATATGTATTTCATCTGTGTGTTTGGCCAAAGTTCCACGTAAACAAAAATTCCAAGTAGGTTTACGTAAAAGCCTTTTTTAAATTAGAGTATCAGTAAAACATATGTACAGGTTTCAGGGAATTTTCAGAAGTGAAAATATTTGAAAAGCTGACTTATCAAGAAAAGGAAAAATACAATAGTTACATTTCTAAAGTAGGGAGCTATTTTCTCATAGATACATTTTATTTATTTATTTTTAAATATAAAACCTGACAATTAGAAATTATGTTAATCTGAAAGAGCTAGTACAGTGACTAGGATTTCCACCAACACTTGCTGTTCTGTTTCAAATGCTCATATATGCAATGACATACCTCCTAGACCCAGTCTATTTGGACAGTATGGCCATTTGCTGACCTGCCACTATCCACAGGCAGCTTAACTTTTCAATAAGATATAAAGGTTGAACCTGACATAGTATTACTTTCGAAAAGTCTTGTTTCTGCTGAGGAAAGTAAAACTAAACTGTACAACAGGGTAAGGATGAAATAGTGTCTATAGACAGTACTAACTGTTTTTAAAATGAAGGAGAAATAGGGGAACAAAAGACATAAAGGCTGCTGTGGCAGCACACTTGCATATTGCCCTTTTATTTACTGACTGTAATAGCAACAAAGGAAGCAGATAGTGAACCAAAAAAATGCATAGACACAAACCCTTTCTTTCTGTTATCCTCATGGAAAATGGAAAAAATTCTCAACCCACTCAAAGCAACCCTGCAGAATGAGAACTTGATGTCTAAGACCCCATAAACACAGGCAATTTTCAGCAAATTCAATAAAGTTCTATAGAACAGAAAAGAGAAGGGAGCCTAGATCAGTGCATGCTGGTAGGTTTTCTCAGTCATTTCGTTTTGCCATTGATGTATAAACCCAACAACTGAGGACACTTTCAGCTATGATAACAGAAAAATAGAACACACAAGTTGGTAAGAACATTCCAATGAGCAGCAACTGGTGGGGAGGAAGAAAACAATGGAAATGTATGGAAATAAATATGAATTACTCTTGGGCCAGCGGTCATCAGTTTTTTTGTCTGCAGAGTAAGGGACAGGTATGGTTACCACCTTTAGCGTATGTATGTTATGTGGGGGAACCCAACTTCTGGATTTTAATGGCATTTATAACACAACTAGAGTTTGAAGACTCATAACACCAAAGTGGATGACACAGTGCTTGTAAATATGGAAAGAATATCCCATCTTCAGAGTCCCTAAGACTCCTAAAAATAGCGCCTGTAAAGCGCCTGAAAAACGACCCCCCCAATCCTCCCCAGTGTGAAAGCCTGAGCGCTTTCACACTGGGGCGGTGCGCTTGCAGGATGGGAAAAAAAGTCCTGCAAGCAGCATCTTTGGGGCGGTGTGGGAGTGGTGTATACACCGCTCCTACACTGCCCCTGCCATTGAAATGAATGGCCAGCACTTCCGGAGCGGCTGAACACCACTTCAGAAGCGCCGCTCGCGGGTGCTTTTGACCCCTTTTTAACACCTTCTTGGGGGTTAAAAGCACCCTGCTGCCGCCCGAATAGCAGCGCCAAAGCAGTAATCTAGCGGCGCTTTACCGCTACCATCTTGTCCACCCCAGTGTGAAAGTGGCCTTCGAAAAAAATGTAAGTAGCCTTTGGGAGATTGAACTCATCAGGCTCCTTTTCTCAGAGTCCATTAAAGGGCACAGGTAGTCTTTATTGTTCAGGCTATATTGCCACCTACAGTAGGATTAGACATTGGCAAAAAAAACTGTAGGACAGCCCAGGATAAACCCTCCTAGAGCATGATGGGAGGGATGGGACGTGTGTCCTTCTATGGGCTCTAAGAAAAGGACTTTATGGTGAGTACAAAACTCCTATTTTTTTTACTTGTCCATTGTGAAGTGCAGGAAGTCTTTATCCATTTAGACGCCAAAAGCAGTCCAACTGAGTGGTGGGCAACACATCAAACAAACGGACCCAAGAAACAACAACAGAGAACTGGAGACACCCTACAGCTCAAGGAGCCACCTGAAAGACTTTATGCAAAAAAACTGGCTTCAGATGAGGACAAAAGATCCACCTGATAGGACTTAAAAGATGTGTGAACAGAAGACCTGGTGGCAGCCTTGTAAATCTGGTAAACAGTTGCTTAATGTTGAAAAGCCCAAGAAGCATTTACAAATCTAGTGGGGTACACCTTGACAAGAAAGGGTAGGACCTGAACCTTGAGACCAAAAGCTTGGATGATGGTCTATAGAGATGGAGACTTAGAGAATGACTCTCACAGACCAAATTACTTCCAGACGATAGAGGCAAATGTCCCTTTCAGTCATCTAGAGCCAGACAGAAGGATGTCCTGGTTGAGGTACAGGCAAGAAGAAAGTCCTAGGCTTCAACACTACCTTGTCTCTATGTAAGACCAGAAAGTGTTCAATGCGGGTTAATGGCCTTGTAGAAGAAACAAACATTGTGGGTGAGAATAGAGAGATGAATGTCCTTAACAGGTTCACACAGAGGTTTCTGAAGCACAGAAACAACTAGATTCCATTGTGATAGAATAATAAAAAAAAGTGTTAGGCATCCATCCTACTAGAACAATAGCAAAAAACGGAGAATGCCGGTAGTAGAAGAGGTTATCCTAGACTGGCCTACAGGTGTCTTGTTTGCCAGTGTCACTGCCTGTAGGCGGCAGTATAACCTAAAGGTAAATACTTCCTGTGTCTCTCTATAGAATCAAAGAAAAGGAATTTACAGTGGAAAATGTTTTTTTTTTATAGGTGAGTTCAGTCTCCCATAAGCTTCCTATATTGATTAGGGTTTCCAAAGGTGCAATATTCTTTCCATATTAGAAAGAAATAACTTTGGAATTGACCAGTTGTAATGCATTGCTTGATCCAATCACCAAAATCTGATCCAAAACATTGTATTGTTTATGGTTAGCTTGACTGATGAGAAAAATAGGCACATTTAAGCCTCATGCACACTGGACGTTACAAAAACACCAGTAAAGTTAGTTGTAAAAAGCTGTAGCTGTAGAATGAGTTTTTCAGTGTTTTGCAGTAGCGTTTTTAGTGTTGTTCAGCTGTAGCATTTTTTTTGCAAAACTATACTCCCACAACAGCTTATGGCTCAAAAACGGTGATAAACACTGAATAGCTGCGTTTTTCAGCATTTTTAAGATTTTATCAGAGTTAGTGCGTTTTTAAAGCTGAAAAACTCTTCTTTAGGCCCCTTTCACACTTGTGCGATACGATTTTACCGCAATTTTGCCATGATTTTTTGCCACGATTTGGGATCATTATGACTTTGGTCCAACTTTGTTGCAACTTTGGCACAATAAAAACATATTACAAAGTCATACAGAAATCACATCTATATTAATCAGGTGCGGTTTGCATGCGACTTTGAGGGTTTAACATTGAAGTCTATGGACCTCAAGTTGCATCAAAGTTGAAGCAAAGTAATGCAGGGACTACTTTGAAGTCGGCACGACTTGAAGTCATACAGATATGAACGGTACTCATTGGAAATCATGGGGAACGACTTGTCATGCAGTCGAAAGTGAAAGGGGCCCAAAACCCCCTAGCTCTGGGTTTTTTTCCAGCCAGAAAAAGCCCCTGCCAAAAAACGCTGATAACAGCCTGTGTGCATGGACACATAGGATAACATGCTGGGAAGTTTACTAGCTACAGAAAAAAAATGCCTGAAGCCAAAAACAGCAGCTGTAAAAACATCCAGTGTGCATGAGGCCTATATCCAATACACCTTGCCATACGAAAAGACACAGAAGCTGATTAAAGTGGAAGTAAAGCTGGTTTGTCAACAAATGGCTGACAGGCAGACGGTATTAATGACAGATGAGACCCTATTGGTCTCTTCTGCCATAAATGCATTCTTCTGCCTGTGAGCTGTCATGTTCACTGAGCCGTGCATGTGCAGCTCAGCGAACATTTACGGCCCCGATTGGCCCCCAATCTGTGCCGCTGTGATGTGACTCCCAGGTGCATGTGCGGGAGTGGCGGCATCACGGCCTGGCCTATCAAGTGGCTGAAGGACAAGACCCAGAAGAAAGACTGGTCGAAGATGGAAGCGCCAAGGGCCCGTCTGACCAGTCCCAGCTGTGTGTTGGACAACATCATATTTTCAGGTAAGTCTGCCATTATGTACTAATATGCTGTACCTCCTAGTGCATTATGGAATAACCCACTTGGGGGGGCCTTAAAAAAAAATTGTTAATTGAGTGTACTTCCGCTTTAAGTTGGAAATTGGGGAAGGCCACAGCTTTATTGAGCAAATGTAACAACTTTCCAAATGTACCAAACAACAATGCCAGTCACAGTTATACTGTGAGTAAACTCATATAGTTTAAGGAGCCTGTCCTTACCATCAGTGCCAGTCGGGCATTAGACTGACCCCTTAATTTAACTTGCAACATCAATTGCTGGCAAGGTCAAAACTGCCAATAAAGCTGTGCCAAAAAAAATTACAAAGGCGGGAGGGTGGGCAACTCTTCTGACAACTGAATCCCCTCAGAGCAGTTGGACGTGCCCCAGTGTAGCCTTTTCCTAGAGTTCAGGCTTTACTCAGTCACCTCAGGTCTTTGTAGCCAATCCTAAGGGAGCTATGCCCACAGTGATGCCATGTTTTCAGCAGTCAAGGCTCCCTTTCCCTAAAGGAGGTTCAAGGGGCCTTCATTATGGTTACAAAGCATCCTCAGATATTGCAGCTGATCTGTTTTGATAAAACTGTATGGACTTGTGTTACACCTATGGGTATCGTTTTCACGTGTCCACTGAACGCCATGTGCTAATCTTACAATCTCATCTGACAGTAATTAAGATATTATCTAGCAATGTTGTCGTTAAAACAGACCGCCACCCTCCCAATCCACTTTATATCATTGTATCCCTTCAGAATTTGTATTTTGTTTTTAAATTTTGCACCTTTCTAGGGGAACATTTGACATTTGCAGCACTTGCAGGCTGTCTCTTACTGCTTTTTGGAGCCAGCCCTCTGATGATATCAGAAGGTGGGCAGTAAGACCTGGAAAAAGCCAGCCTCCTAATGATGTTAAGAAGATGGCGGCACAGGACTTAATGTACAGGTGATACTCGAAAAATTAGAATATCATGCAAAAGTTCAATTATTTCAGTAATGCTACTTAAAAGGTAAACTAATAAAAGAGATAGACTCATTACTTGCAAAGCAAGATAGTTCAAGCCGCTATTTGTCATAATTGTGATGATTATGGCTTACAGCTCATGAAGACCCCAAATCCACAATCTCAGAAGATTAGAGTATTGTGAAAAGGTGTTATATTCTAGGTTCAAAGTGTCCCACTCTAATCATCTAATTAAGCCAAAACACTTGCAAAGGGTTCCTGGGCCTTTAAATGGTCTCTCAGTCTGGTTCAGAAGGAATCACAATCATGGGAAAGACTGCTGACCTGACAGTTGTGCAGAAAACCATACTTGACACCCTGTGGAAGGGAAAAGTGTGGAAGGAAAAGGTGCACAAGCAGCAGGGATGACAGCAGCCTGGAGAGGATTGTCAGGAAAAGGCCATTCAAAGGTGTTGGGGACTTTCACAAAGAGTGGACTGAGGCTGGAGTCAGAGCATCAAGAGCCACCACACACAGACGGATCCTGGACATGGGCTTCAAATGTAGTATTGTAGTAATCATGCCACTCCTGAACAACAAACAACGTCAGAAGCGTCTTACCTGGGCTAAAGAAAAACAGACCTGGTCTGTAACTCAGTGGTCCAAAGTCCTCTTTTCTGATGAGAGCAAATTTTGCATCTCATTTGGAAACCCAGAGTATGGAGGAAGAATGGAGAGGCACACACTGCAAGATGCTTGAAGTCCAGTGTGAAGTTTCTACAGTCTGTGTTGATTTGGGGAGCCATGTCATCTGCTGGTGTTGGTCCACTGTGCTTCATTAAGTCCACTGTTAACGCAGCCATCTTCCAGGAGATTTTGGAGCACTTCATGCTTCCTTCCACAGACGAGCTCCATGGGGATGCTGACTTCATTTTCCAGCAGGACTTGGCACCTGCCCACACTGCCAAAAGCACCAAAACCTGGTTCAATGACCATGGGATTACTGTGCTTGATTGGCCAGCAAACTCGTCTGACCTGAACCCAATAGAGAATCTATGGGGCATTGCCAAGAGAAAGATGAGAGACATGAGACCCAACAATGCAGAAGACCTGAAGGCCACTATTGAAGCATCCTGCTCTTCCATAACACCTCAGCAGTGCCACAGGCTGATAGCTTCCATGACATGCCGCATTGAGGCAGTAATTGCTGCAAAAGGGGCCCAAACCAAGTACTGAGTACATATGCATGCTTATACTTTTCAGAGGTCTGATATTGTTCTATGTACAAGCCTTGTTTTATTGATTGCATGTAATATTCTAATTTTCTGGGATTGTGGATTTGGGGTTTTCATGAGCTGTAAGCCATAATCATCACAATTATGACAAATCACGGCTTGAACTATCTTGCTTTGCATGTAATGAGTCTATCTCATATATTAGTTTCACCTTTTAAGTTGCATTACTGAAATAAATGAACTTTTGCACGATATTCTAATTTTTCGAGTATCACCTGTACTGCAGTGGTGCAGCCGATCCCTACAAGGTACCATTGGATCGCTGGGTGTTTTTGTGCACAATCCAGCAAAAAATATAAGGGGGAATAGAGAACATGGGGAAGGAGGGGGTGAAGTTCCTATTTAAGTAGAAAACTGCAGTGTGATTTATTTGTAAGCTACATGGTGAAATTTAGAGACAATTCCATTTTGAGTCATGGAATTAGAGTCCAGTGCTAAAAAAAGGAGGAAAATAAAATAAATTAGCTAACTGCTGTCAGAGCGTTTTGGCCAGGTCTGCGCACCTCCTACAGTGCTGGGCTTTGGGACTATTTACAATTCAAGGAAAGGCAGGCCACACACATTGTACCATGTCTCCAGCTTCCTTAACCTGCTGCATGCTAGGCCATCCCAGAGGACATTGCTCCAGGAGTCTAATCATTCTTATGCTAAGAAGTTAAGAAAACCTAACACGAGTCCAAGAGTAATCCATGTTAATTTGTTTAGACAGGAATGCGTGTGTGTATATATGTTTAGCCACACAAGTGTTTGCTGCCAGCTGCCTTACCTCTTCATGTCAGTAGGGGCCTCCAGTCTGATAACAGTCGAGCTGCTGCTGTATGGCAGAGTGCAGTGCTCAATACCAAACAGTAAGCTAGGCAAATAAATCTAAATATATGTCGTTCTCTGATCCTTGTTTTTTTACACTATGACATCTCAACATTCCACGTCACACTTTACAATTTGAAGAAGCAGATGAATTTGAGCAGTGAAAAGATTACAGTGCAGCGAAATGAAAAGCAGGATTAATCGCAATGCTATGCAATCACTAAAAGCAAATGCTAATATTTATTTATTACAAGTATTTATAGAGCACTGTCAATTTACACAGCACTTTACATATAGTATACATTCACATCAGTCCTTGCCCTCAAAGAGCTTACAATCTACGGTCCCTAACTCACATCTATACACATACTAGGGACAATTTAGACAGGAGCCAATTCACCTACCAGCATGTCTTTGGTGTATGGGAGCAAAATAACACAGGCACAGGGAGAACATGCAAAGTCCAGGCAGGTAATGCCATGGTGGGGATTTGAACCGGTGACCCCAGTGCTGCTATGGAGAAGTGGCTAACCATTAAGCCACTGTGCTGCTCAAAGTTAGGTTGCTATACTAAAATGCAGATTTTATACATTCCTTACCTGCGTGTTGCCATGCTTTTACAAAGGAAAGATGTTTGCATGAATAGCACTGGAACCTTATGATCATCCTAATGTGGGGTATAGAGGTAATTGAATAGGATGTCTGGATTCTTAGGGTTGGAAGCTTCTCTACACCAAAGAACTTCTACTGTCTCCTTGGTTTGTAACTGAGGAAATCTGAAATTAAAGCGACACACCAAAATTTAATTATCCAGAAGTTTACTCCAATGTAAGATAAACACTTTATCAAGGCTTGAAATAAAAGGTAATATATACTGGGTTGATCCAAATTATGCATATTTTTTTATTTTTGCCAAGCTGTTAAAAAGTAGAGTCGGTCAGTAACTGGTTTGAGCATGCGTTCACTTAGGCTTCATGTACACTACAGCGTTATTTTGCCAAAGCTCCTAAACTCAAATCCATAAATGCCTATGTGAGTTTAGGAGCTACTGTGGTTAGTGAGCTTCAGCCTCCCTCTTCAGAACATGGATGAATTGAGTTCAGGATAGGAACGTTTTGACCGCCGAGCACAAAAAATGACAAAATCAGGGTAAAATCGTGGGGCGATTTTGCCACATTTTGTGTTTTCCCATGACTGGTGGTCAAAGTAGGCTATGTGTACATGAAGCCTAAGGATACATTTACACCTACATGTGCTGCAGTACATATGCCCATCTCTTTCCTTTGAGGTCCTCAGCAAGTGTCCATGCACCAGTAAACACGTGTTCCATTTTTCCTACACACAACTCATTTTTCCCACTGTACCACAGGCATTTACTCATGTATGCATAGAAGCATGTTAAGGATCATGTGCATTGTTTAGTGCATGGACGCATATTGGTGGCCCACTAAGAATGAATTTGCATACCTTCAAAAATTAATGCGCATGGTGTGTGTGCAATGATCATCAATTTGCAGTACAAGGCACAAGGCAGCACAAACAGAGGTAGATTAAAGCGGAGTTCCACCCAAAAGTGGAACTTCTTCTTTAATACCCCTTTCACACCAGGGCCGCCCAAGCGTTAGCGGTAAAACACCGCTAATTTGCAGGGCTTTACCGCTATTCGGGAGGCGGTGGTGCGCTTTTAACCCCCCTCCCCCACAAGGGGTTAAACAGGGGTTAAAAGTGCTGGTTAGCGGCGCTCCCGAAGCGGTGTTCAGCGGTTCTGGAGCACTGCCCCATTGTTTTCAACGGGCAGGGGCGGTATAGGAGCGGTGAATACACCGCTCCCACACCTCTGCAAAGATGCAGCTTGCAGGACTTTTTTCACCGTCCCACAAGCGCACCGCCCCAGTGTGAAAGCACTTGGGCTTTCACACTGGGATGTATTGGGGGGAGTTTTTCAGGAGCTTTTCTATCGCTATTTTTAGCGCAAAAGCGCCTGAAAACCGTTCTGGTGTGAAAGGGGTCTAAGTGTAGGTGACCCCTTAACATGCCACAATTAGCATGTCATTTTTTTTTTGGGGGGGGCCGGGTCCCAGATCCAACTTCCTCTCCTGGCGCTGCAGAACCTGAAGGAAGTTCACCTCTCCCCCTGCCCTCCCGGCAATCTTCTGGGACACGTGACAGGTTCCAGAAGATTGCCTGGCCATTCAAAGTGCGTAGCGCGGCTCGCACATGCACGCAGTGCAAGTTCGGCTGGGAAGCCACGGCCGGGCGCCCACACTTGCTATGCCAGCGCCGCTGATGGGAGGGGAGAGGAGCGATGCATCGGGTGGCCGCATTGCTGGACCTAAATGGGTGGCTGACTTTTAAATGGGTGGAACTCCACTTTAAAGTGCTTGTAAACCCTCTCATATACCCAGAGAAATGAATAAACTATGTGATATACAGAGATTTAAAAAATCTTCCTACATACGTTTTACTTGTTTATCTGCAGCCATATCTACAGCCATTCAAAAGTGCAGAATAGTGATAAACATCCTTCTGCATCTGAGAGGAGCAGAGAGGAGGGGGTGGAGAGCTGCAGTTACAGTTGTTGTACACTTTGTGAGAGCTGATTGGAGGAAAGGGGCACACTCCCCTCCACACACTGCATAGGAACCAAGGAACATGTGTGCTGAGCTCTCCTTGCCCGTTACTTGTCAGAAGTGACACATGCTGATAACAGAGGAATGAAGCACCAGAGAGAAACGACACTTAAAACTTTGGAGAGAGATAAATAAAAACTACAGATGTATGTGCTTTGTTCAGATTTCATGACTGAGGTTCACAACCACTAAGCATTTATTTTTATGGCCTCCCTATGGCATCACAATGCAGGTATTTCTTTAGGGCTGGTTTATTAATTGATGGTTATTCAACAATGCACAGCTTATGGATGCTCCTTCCTAATTTTAAACAGCCAGTGGTGTGCCTATGCAAACCTTCTAAACAAGGTCACTGGGTTATCTGTAGGCTAGGTTCACACTACTGCGGTTTCCCTGCCACCATGTTTGTTGAATGGGCTGCTGTAACTGCAAAATTTTGGGCCTATCCAGTGCACATTGCATGGCCACTATTTATTTCATTTTTTCTGCCTCACGTTTGTCACTTTTGTGTGTATTTAGGGGGAGGATGTGTGGCCATCAGGTTCTTTCCTCCACTGAACTGTGGGGTCTCTCTTCAGGACAGCCCCTCGAGCTAGTACTCGTTGGTCGGCTTCGGCTGGCCATGAGAAGAGGAGTTCACCAGGCCTTTTGGCTAGCTGGACCAAGTTGGAAAACTTGTCCCTGTCAGGAGCTTTGCGCTCGGGGGTTTAGGGTAAGGTCCTACTACCACTTTGGGGAGTTAACAAAAATCACACCATTAAGTGCACTTTTTTTTGTGTGTTTGCATATGCACCTTTTTTGTACACTTACAGGTTTTTGTTTTTTGCGCACCACCACAGATTCCAAAAAAGAAAACAATTTGGGTAAAATTCCAGTAATGAGATCTCACTACTAGTATCTCAGAGTAATAAAAGGGTCACCATACACATTACAATCTGAGCGTACAATCAACGTTAGATTAGTCCAACCAACCTAATCTATCCAATCAATTTGTATGCAATCACTTACACTAGATGGTTTTGGTTGATCAAAAGGACCCAGCAGGTTGCACAAAAAAAAGCTGATAGCTCCAGTCAGAGTGATCTCCCCCGCTGAGCTGTTATGTTCTGACAGAACACTCCGATCAGCGCTCTCTGCCATTGGCTGATCGGGAGTCATTCGGCTGCTGGTTTTTCAGCATGCACCACCAACAGAAGCCAGCCGGACAGACCGATATACACACGGGCCGAATGTCAGCTGTTTTTGTTTAACCAGCCGTTGTCTCCTGACGGGGCTTTAGCTTAATTCAGCTTGCCAGTAATAACACAAGACTAACATATCAGTTTTGGGTGGAGTTGTACTTAAAGACCATGCGTTGTTTGTGTCTGTGTTGTCTTTTGTTTTTCAGTGCTTCCTGTGGTAAATAAATCCCACGCCACATTAATGCAAAGTGCAAGTGAGGCTGGAAAACGCCGCAAATAACTGGGTTATTTTAAGCCTAAACTTGCAGAAATGAAGCCAGTTCTATGGAGACATATTAACTGTGAAATACTTTCGGCCAATTTTAGGCTTGCATTTAATGGGAGGCAGATGCAAGTGTTCAGCTTTACGGCGGAAGGAGCCGGTTCTAGAGCGACAAAGGGGAAAAAAAAATGAAAAGCTTACTAGAATAAGGCGACACTGATGTTATGGCTAACACTCTCTAAAAAAGCTGGAATGGACTCTGTCGCTGCAAATCCCAAGAATGGAAAACATTAACAGGCAGGGAGAATCATTTGGAAGGCTGATTAAAGGCGGCCATCTTTAATACTCAAGTCAAACGGGGACTGGAACAACGGAAAAATGTTTTGCTTATCTGCTATTTCCCTTCATGGTTTCATTTACTAAGATTAACATCTTGACTATATGAACAAAAACAAAAGAATGATTTTTTTTTCCTGTGGAGTCTTCGTTGTACATAGGATGTCTTTTTAAATCAGCAATACCAATTGGTCATCCAGATGACAGCAAGAAAAAAATGACTGTTGAATCCTTGTTTCTGGATGTCACCTAAGCAATTATGGGCATTGGGCTGTCTACAGCTGTGACATGAGCATTTGAGTTCAACCCCCTTCTGCTCAGTAGAAGTACCCTTTAGGTTTGCTAGGAATTGCAGGGTGCTATAGTGTATGCAGTGCATTCTGGGCTATCCAAAGAAAGCCCATCACTAGCTCTGTACTTGTTGGCTGCTTCTGCAGTCGAAGATCTTGATGGAACTAGCTATACTATTCCCTATTCTTCTTCATGTTCACCTCATGTAGATCCCAACAACTGTGGCGTTGACCTCTGAGAGCTTCCACTTCAAACCCAGAAAGTTCTACAGCTGCCACAATGCACAAGAGGAGGACAAGTCTACAAAGGTATTATTTAATATGCTAAGAAAACTTTATACAATTTCTTGTCATATGATTTCAGGGAGGAGCAGAAAGGGGTTAAAGGGGACCATTGGTAACTTCTTTTAAGGGCTCTCATCCTCGTTCTGTTTTCCCATCTAGTGAGTCACTGCAAGGCAACAGTTCAGATTTCGCAACTTCTCTAACTGAATGCTTGTTCCAGATCATGGATTCCTGAGTCAAGCCGAGATCAGGGTGAGAAATCACAAAGCTAACTTTCAGATGCAAATCCACAATTCCAATATCCACATTGCCACCCTCACAGTTTTACTAAACACGCTGATTTTACTGGTTCCCAAAACTGTTATTTGCAAAGCATGTTGAGAATGATATAGCAAGGGAAAAAGTATCTGATTTCCTGCAGATTTTGTACATTTGCTCACTGACAAATAAATGATCAGTCTATAATTTTAATGGTAGGTTTATTTTAACAGTGAGAGACAGAATAACAACAAAAATATCCAGAAAAATGCATTTCAAAAAAGCTATAAATTAATTTGCATTTTAATGAGTGAAGTATTTGATCCCCAATCAATCAGCAAGATTTCTGGCTCCCAGGTGTCTTCTATATGGGTAAAGAGCTGAGATTAGGAGCACTCTCTTAAAGGAGGTGCTCACAATCATAGCTTGTTACCTATATAAAAGACACCTGTCCACAGAAGCAATCAATCAATCAATCAGATTCCAATCTCTCCACCATGGCCAAGACCAAAGAGCAGTCCAAGGATGGCAGGGACAAGATTGTAGAACTACACAAGCTGGAATGGGCTACAAGACCATCGCCAAGCAGCTTGGTGAGAGGGTGACAACAGTTGGTGCGATTATTCGCAAATGAAATAAACCCAAAATAACTGTCAATCTCCCTCGGTTTGGGGCTCAATGCAAGATCTCACCTTGTGGAGTTTCAGGGATCATGAGAACGGTGAGGAATTGGCCCAGAACTACGCAGGAGAATCTTGTTAATGATCTCAAGGCAACTGGGACCATAGTCACCAAGAAAACTATTGGTAACACTACACCGTGAAGGACTGAAATCATGCAGTGCCTGCAAGGCCTACCTGCTCAAGAAAGCACGTGTACAGGACCATCTGAAGTTTGCTAATGAACATCTGAATGATTCAGAAGAGAACTGGGTGAAAGTGTTGTGGTCAGATGAGACCAAAATCAAGCTCTTTTGCATTCACTCAACTCACCGTGTTTGGAGGAGGAGGAATGCTGCCTATGACCCCAAGAACACCATCCCCACTGTCAAACATGGAAGTGGAAACATTTTGCTTTTGGGGGTGTTTTTCTGCTAAGGGGACAGGACAATTTCACTGCATCAAAGGGACGATGGACGGGGCCATGTACCGTCAAATCATGGGTGAGAACCTCCTTTCCTCAGTCACACACACATCCAAGGCAACAAAGGAGTGGCTCAAAAAGAAGTACATTAAGCTCCTGGAGTGGCCTAGCCAGTCTTCAGACCTTATTCCCATAGAAAATATGTGGAGGGAGCTGAAGGTTCGAGTTACCAAACGTCTGCCTTGAAACCTTAATGACTCGGAGAGGATCTGCAAAGAGGAGTGGGACAAAATCCCTCCTGAGATGTGTGAAAACCTGATGGCCAGCTACAAGAAACGTCTGACCTCTGTGATTGCCAGCAAGGGTTTTACCACCAAGTACTAAGTCATGTTTTACGAAGGGATAAAATACTTATTTCACTCGTTAAAATGCAAATCAATTTATAACTTTGAAAAGTGTTTTTTTTTGGATATTTTTGTTGTTATTCTGTCTCTCACTAATAAAATAAACCTACCATTAAAATTATAGACTGATCATTTCTTTTTCAGTGGGCAAACGTACAAAATCAGCAGGGGATCAAATACTTTTTCTGTAACTGTCACAGTTGCTTGTGCTCTCATCCAAACTGTTAAGCCATCAAGTGGCTGGTCTGAGTGGTCTCATAACTGATCATGTGTACAGCATCATGGCAACTGCAGATCGAAGAGAGGCTAAGATGGCAGCTTCCTTGGCTGTAAAGCAGAGTTTCTCAACCATTTTTCATTTAAGACACTCTTGCAAAATCTTGTGGCACCCAGTCCAAAAAGGAGTCCCCTATCACATTAGAAGCCCCCTTTCCTTTCACATTAAAGTTCTTAGTCCCCTCCCCTTCACATCCCAGCCCTCAGTGCATTACACCTCTCCTTTCACATTCAAGCCCTCAGTGCACCCCCCCCCCCCCCCATACACCTTTCACATCAGCGTTCCATGCTCCCCCCTTCTTTTGCAGAAGAGAATCTTGCATATCTTCACCGTATGCCAGTAAAACAGGCGGTTGATCTGTGCTTTTAACACCCCCAAACTGCCAACAAGCTGATCTGGTGACCACTCATACACATTATTGCGACTGCGTTGTGGTGCAGCAACCTTTTTACAGCAAGTTGCGTTTGGCAGGTGGTGCCATTAGCCAAGCCTGTATATTGAAAACAATGGGACTGCCACAATCATGTACCAAATGCTTGGCTCGCAGCTGCAACAAGGTATTTCAATGTTAATTCCTCTTGGGATTGAGAAAAAAACTGGCATTGAGTAGCTAGCAGTATTGCTTTCTAAATGCCTATAAACTGGCTCTAAATCACTTCTGAAAAGCAATCAATTGCAGATTGCTTTTCAGAGGTATGTGTAGAACCACTCCCTCTTTTAACAAATTGAATGTTATTAAAAATTACCTTTCCTTTTCAATCTGTAGCGCTGTCATTTTTTGTAAAATGCAATGCAATATGGCTACCTGGAAGTGTTCTATAGACAGATGGTGTACAGAACGCCCCCCAGATATGTAATTTCCTGCTTGTGTGATTGGCTCACTGATTTTCCCAGAAGTTCACACTAAGTCAGATCTTTTGCCACCCCCTGCAACAAAAATGTCACTTTTGGTGAAATACTCCCAAAGGGAAATCACGTCTAAAGGGATGCAGACCCTGATACTTTCCTCATTAGAGCCCTGCAAATGCAGAAGCTCATTGATAATTATTATCATTCACATTCATATTATCATTATCATGTGCACATGGACACAGACAAACAAACAGCTATTTCTTCAGAATAACAAAAGGTAGAAATCTGCAACAACGTTTGGTAAAATCCCTGCAATGTACATAGATCACCCAGAGGAGAATGTTTTTTTCTCAACAAAAGTTGAGTTACACTTTAAAGAGAATCAGTCACTTTGCCCATTCAGAGGAACACCTCCCCACCTGCTGATACTTACCTTCTCCTTGCTTCCCCCACCACTACATGGGAGTCCTAGGTAAATACTCGGTGCTTATAAAGGCGAGGGAGTATGTCACCTCTTTTCAGGATTCAGTGCTCAAGCATGAGCAGCCAATAGCTACACCTGAACACCGCCATGTGAGGAAAAGGAGGAAATCATTAATCCTGTGTGAGCTCCATCATCATCCACCGTAGAGCTTGCACAGTGGGCGGGCTCCAGGCTGCCACAGAGGAGCAGAAATGAGGAAAGCATGGTGAAGGTGAGTATAGGTTGGTCAGTGCAGGGTTGTTCCTACAAAGAACCTGTCATTTTGCCCTAAACGAGCAAAGTAACAAAATCTCTCTAACTGTTGTGGTGGAAAGGAGATTTTATTCTGCGTCCTTCGTCATCATTTCACTTGTATCAAGCCTTGCAGCTGCTCGCTCCAGAGTAGAAATATGAAGGTCTGCAGATGTTATGCTCCAGATAAAAGATTTCTCATCTGCACCAACCAGGCCCAGACTTCAGGGGGGAATAAACTGCTCAGGGCCACATTATGTTAACCTTGGATCATGGCTGAGGACACTTTGCAAGGGGTCATCAGTCGTGTATCTTTCCTTCTTACAGCTGTCTGAGGAGATGATAACAAACACAGCTGACAGGGGACAGATGGAGAAGGAAGTACAGTTCCTGCCTAATGAACTATTTAGGAGAATCATGGATCATAATTGCAGATTATACATCATTTCATGGGACGTGGAGCAATGTGATAGCTAATCAGGGAAGATGGAGAGTTCTGTACTCCAAAATAATAGGATAAGCCCCCCCGAGAAAATAGCCAATGCAGCCAAAGCGCCCCAGTAGGGATTAGTGCATTAATTATAGTGACATACCTGTGGGCCATTTGGACCCCCCAGAAGCCGGGCCGAAAATATTCTCAGCAATTCCCATGTCCTGCATTGTTGCTAGGATGTGAACATCGTTGGTTTTCACTCCTGTAATGCTGGAAATGAGCATCCAATGCATTTCATGTTCTGTGAACAAGGTAGGATGTGGGGATAGCTAACTGAGAGTTTTCAGGCTCGGCTTCTGGGGGACCATATTTCCTACAGGTATGACAATAAAATTAAAGTGGTTGTAAACCTCTGACATGAAATTTGAACAAAGCATATCCCTCTGTACTTTGTATTTGTCTCAATTAACAGCACTAAGTTTCAATTCTGTCTGCTGTTTCCGTGCCAGTTCACAGTGGCGCGCATGTGATTCACATTGCACTGCAGTGCAAATCATATGCGATGTCCGTGCGATGCAAATTCAGCCATACAGATAGTAAGGCTGAAATCGCATCACATTCGGACTAAACTCGCACAGGACCCTTTTTTGGGTCCGCACCAGAATCAGATTGCATGGGTGTTCATGCCTATGCAATCTGATTCATGTCCGAACTGTCAGTTCGCAGTAGAATATATGAGCTGAAATGGGGGTGTCGTTAACTTTGTATTGACACTCTCAACAGTTTGCATAGGGCAGTGTGAACTGCCATGCGAGTTGGATGCGATGCAGGGAATTTGCAGGGTTCCTGCATCACACTAGTGTGAAACGGCAATCCTTCCTCCGCTATCAGCATGAGTCACTTCTGACAAGTTTTCCTGACACCAAGAGAAAAATGGTGACAGGGGAGGGACCTCCAGCTGATTGACAGCCTCAGCTCTGTTCCTGTGAGCTGTGTGGAGGTGGAGGAGGAATCCCTTCCCTCCAATCAGCTCTCAGAGCTCTCCTCGCTGAGCTCTGCAGAGTGTAACTTCAGCTCTCTGTCCTTCAGACAAGATTTAAAAAACTGGACTTTGAAGGGATGTAGAGAAGAGGATTCATCTCTTAGCATCACCTGAGGCCAGTCACCTCACTGGTTACAGTATATGCACATGTTTACAACCATTTTAATAAAACCACATTGGAAATTCCTCCTGCAAGTCCTGCTTTTAGTGTACCTGTTGTCTGCTTCATATTCAACAGCATTTATTCATGAATTGCACCTGGGCCAATATCCATATAAGCATGTATAGTGACCCACTTCTACACTACTTACAGTATGTGGGGTGCACAGTATTGTGTGGTGTATATAATATACAGTATAGTGTGGTGTATATAATGTATAGCATAGTGTGGTGCAGGGCTCGACCAACCCCAGGCGCCAGTTCGCCATGGCGACCAGAAACCTGTGTCCTGGCGAGTGGCAGACGATCCTTCTCTCCCCTCACTACCTTAAAAAACAGCATCTTCGATTCAGCGAAGAGCTGTTCTCTCCCTAAGCTGACATCTGTTAGACCCCCTTCACATTTAGGCGCTTTACAGGTTTTATTTAGTTAAAAATAGTGTCTGTAAAGCGCCTCTTACTTAAACTCAGTGTGTCCTTTCACACTGGGGCGGTGCACTTGCAGGAGAGGAAACAAACTACTGCAAGCAGCAATTTTGGGATGGTGCGGGAGCGGTGTATACACCGTTCTTCCACCGCCCCTGCCATTGGAATGAATGGGGAGCGCTGGCACACCGCTTCGGAAGCGCGGCACACCGACACTTTTAACCCTTTTTTAACTCCTGCTTAGGGGTTAAAAGCAGCCCGCTGCTGCCCGAATAGTGCCGCTATAACAGCGATAAAGCACCGCTAAACTAGCAGCGTTTTGCCGCTGCTGCTCTGGGTGGCCCAGTGTGAAAGGGCTCTTAAAGAAAAAAGTCTGCCAAGTTCTCACAACATCACAATAAGTATAAAAAAATGTATCTCTTGTATCTTTTTTGGTTCTTTTTTGGTTCTTTTATCAAAGGGATGAACTCCAGTCCAGGTGAGGGCAGTTTAACCACTTAAAGCGGAGTTCCACCCAAAAATGGAACTTCTGCTTTAAGCACTCCTCACCCCCTTACATGCCATATTTGGCATGTAATTTTTTTTGGGGGGGGGTGTGTCCCCAGGTTTCAGAGGGACTTCCTGTCCCTCTTCCACCTTCCGCCTCGGGGCCGCCTAGGCGACTCCTCCTCTCCTCCTAGGCGGCCCCTCCCTCCTGGCAATCTTCTGGGACACGTCACAGGTCCCAGAAGATTGCCTGGCCACTGGCAACGCGACTCGCGCATGCGCAGTGCGTGCCCGGCCGTGAAGCCACGGCCGGTGCCCACACCTGCAATGCCGGCGCCGCAGGGAGGAGGGGGGAGACGAGCGAGGCTTCGGGAGCAGCCGTCGCTGGACCGGGAGACAGGTAAGTTTCTGTTTATTAAAAGTCAGCAGCTACACTTTTTGTAGCTGCTGACTTTTAATAAACAAAAAAAGCATGGAACTCCACTTTAAAGACTAAACCTTTTCTGACATTTGTTGCTAACAAGTAAAAAATCTGTATTTTCTGCTAGAAAACGACTTAGAATCCTCAAACATTTTATATATATATATATATATATATATATTTATTTATTTTTAGCAGAGACCCTAGAGAATAAAATGGTGGTTGTTGCAATATTTTGTGTCATGTGGTATTTGCGCAGCAGTCTTTCAAACTCAATTTTTTTTAAAAAATACACTTTGATGAATTAAAAAAAAAACAGTTAGGTGCCAGTTCACACCACAAAAATGCACTCCAGATACATTCCGGATCAGTTTTTGCTTACAGTTCACACCACATGCAGTTTCGGTGCGTTTTTGATATGTTTTGCTATGCTCTAGTACAGTTCTGCGCAGAAAAAATGCAGCATGTTCTACATTTTTTCTGCACCGGAAACTGATTGCACTGGTGTGAACTAGAGCCATTGGAATACATGGAAAACACTGTGCATGCAATTTTAGTGCAGTAAAAAAGCGCACGGAACTGCATCTGGTGTGAACTAGCACTAAAGTTAGCCCATTTTTTTTTTGTATAATGTGAAAGATGATGTTACGTGGCGAGAATCGTGAGAGAATCATGATCTTTATGCTAAGCAACAAAATCGTGATTCTCATTTTAGTCAGAATCGTGCAGCTCTACTGTGTGCTGTGAGGTGGAGCAGGGGAGACGAGGCAGTTGGATATGCTTTAGAAGAGTCTATGTCCTTTGATAAAGCCCTGTGTACCATCAACAATTACCATTCTTGATGTGCAGCTGGGCTCCAGTATTTCATGATGATCAGAAACCCACCAGAGCATTGAATAGTCACCGTGGGGGACACACATGTAGGCATGAAGTGGCTGCAAAGAGGCAGCAGAAGATCAGCTGCACTGAAATACTTCTTTCACCTTTTTTTTGTATTTTATGTATAGTGTGGTGTATGTAATATACAGTACAATGTGGTGTATATAATGTATAGTGTGGTGTATATAATGTATAATGCAGTGTGGTGTATATAATGTATAGTGTGGTGTATATAATGTATAGTGTGGTGTATATAATGTATAGTATAGTGTGGTGTATGTAATATACAGTACAGTGTGGTGTATATTGTATAGTGTGGTGTATATAATGCATAGTAAAGTGTGGTGTATATAATGTATAGTATAGTGTGGTGTATAAAATATACAGTACAGTGTGTTATATATAATATACAGTATTGTGTGGGGTGTGTAATATACTGTACAATGTGGTGTATATAATATATAGTGTGGTGTATATAATGTACAGTACAGTGTGGTGTATATAATGTATAGTATAGTGTGGTGTATATAATGTATAGTACAGTGTGGGGTATATAATGTACAGTACAGTGTGGTGTATATAATGTATAGTATAGTGTGGTGTATAAAATATACAGTACAGTGTGGTATATATATATATATATAATATACAGTATAGTGTAGTGTATGTAATATACAGTACAATGTGGTGTATATAATTGTAGCCATGTGCCCCCTTGGGGTGGCTGGTAGTTGTGGTCCACCAGCCCGCTGCCCTCAATCAACACCATTTTCCACACACCCGGAGTCACTGAACAGGCGGGTACTTTGTTTTGTTGTTTTATTTAGGGGATAAACTTGGATAGGGATGACTGTGGGATGCCCAGGGATCAAATCACGGGACCTTCTATATACACCTACCGTATATACACTCCTTCTTCCTCCAGCACATACACTTGCTGACCGTTACCCTTCTCCATCTCTCCTGCACATACACTTGCTGTTCCAGGCCTGAAAGGCAATTTATCAGACCTCCATGACACTTCCTCTTCCACCACAGCTAGCACGTGGTGAGGTCTGCTCTACTGCTAGCAGGGCCTCCAGACCACCTGTTGTGGGCAAGGGCCACGGGTTCCCAGTTGTGAAACCTCGGGCCCTCAATTGTGTAGCTAAGTACATGGTGCTAGCTGGGCACTGGATGAACTACTACTCCCAGCCCATCCATTCCTCCAGGCCCCTCCAACCTAATTCACTGTCCAGTGACACTCCTTCCCCTGACTGGCTTCTCGGACCTCTACAGACTGTCCACTGTCTTCTCCCAGCCTGCTCCAGCCTTCTCATCCAACTCCCAGGGGCTGCCACTCACTGACACCGGTGGATCCTTTAAAGAGCCTTCAATGTAGCCTCTCTGCTGCTCTCCTGCTCCCTTGTGCTACTCCAGGACGACGACTCTCCTGGCTGCACCCGAGTCCGCAAGCCTCAAGGTCACCCCCCCCTAGACTGGGGGCTCCCTTCCCGGGTAAGGCCTCCACAGCACCTCTGCTACATTCTCCTCTCTTCCACCCGACACTCTCCTGCCCCAGCTGGGTAGATCACAGTATTTAAGGAGGCCTGCCCCTTGCCAATCCAGGACGTCGATTTGTCAGGGTTCCTTAAGATACATAACAGAAAGTGACACCTCCTAATCCATCCCCTTTTTCCAGAGTCTTCTAGAAACAAAGGGGAGGAGTATCCAAGGGGCGTTCCTTTCTGCAATCTCCAGCTCTTCCTAGGCCACTCTCCCGCCCAGATCAAAACATTCATGCCTGCACTTATTGTCTTATTGTCTTAGCAAAAAAAAACCTTACTACAAAAGCGCCTATCGCTATGGGGGCACTAGACTATGTATAGTGCAGTGTATGTAATATACAGTATAGTGCAGTGTATATAATATACAGTACAGTGTGGGGTATATAATGTATAATATAGTGTGGTGTATATAATGTATAGTGTGGTGTGTATATAATGTATAGTGTGTGGTATATAACGTATAGTATTGTGTGGTGTATATAATGTACAGTGTGGGGTATATAATGTATAGTATTGTGTTGTGTATATAATGTACAGTACATAATGTATAGTATAGTGTGGTACATTATTGTGTCGTGTACAGTATATAATATATAGTATTGTGTGGTGTATATAATGTACAGTGTAGGGTATATAATGAATAGTATTGTGTGGTGTATATAATGTACAGTAAAATGTGGTGTATATAATGTTTAGTACAGTATACAGATACTCCTCATTTAATGACTTACCTGTTTAACAACTTCAACCCCGGAAGGATTTGCCCCCTTCCTGACCAGAGCACTTTTTGCGATTTGGCACTGCATCTCTTTAACTGACAATTGTGCGGTCGTGCGGCGTTGTACCTGAACAAAATTGACGTCCTTTTTTTCCCACAAATAGCTTTCTTTTGGTGGTATTTGATCACCTCTGCGGTTTTTATTTTTTGCGCTATAAACAAACAAAGAGTGACAATTTTGAAAAAAAAACAATATTTTTTAATTTTTGCTATAATAAATATCCAAAAAAAAATGTCTCTCTCAGTTTAGGCCAATATGTAATCTTCTACATATTTTTGGTAAAAAAACCCCAAAAAAACGCAATACGCGTATATTGATTGGGTTGCGCAAAAGTTATTGCGTCTACAAACTATGGGAATAGATTTATGGCATTTTTATATATTTTTTTTACTAGTAATGGCGGCGATCTGCGATATTTATCAGGACAGCAATATTGCGGCAGACAGATCGGACACTTTTGGCACTTTTTTGGGGATCAGTGATATTTATACAGTGATCAGAGCTAGAAATGGCCACTGATTACTGTGTAAATATCACTGGTAGGGAAGGGGCTAAACTGTAGGGGGCGATCAAGGAGGTAAGTGTGTTCCATCACTTTGTTCTAACTGTGTGGGGGCTGGGCTGGCAGGGGCATGCCAGATCTATTCCGATTACTGGGAACAGTAGATTTGTCATATGTCCCCTGACAGAACAGAGATCCGCCGTGTTTACACTGGCAGATCTCCGTTCTGCCTCTGTAACAGGCGATTGCTGGTTGCCGACAGACATCAAGTCTGACTGACCTGCGGGCACGCTCACGCAGCGTGCGCAATAGAGCACCGCTGGTGGCACGCTTCTGCCCGCAACCGGGGCTGCGCGAGCCACTGTACAGCTTCAGCGATACGTGCATTAGTGCCAACCTGCCACCGTCAAACGACGGCGAGCAGTCGGCAACTGATTAATGACCACTCAGACTTACGACCTGTTCTCCCCACTTAAATGACGCATTATACATCATTGTATTGTACAGTACAGCATTTTTGTTTGTGTTCTGTACTTATGCAAGTTAAAACAAAATTACTGAGCTGGAGTTTTGTGTTTAGACCTCGTGATTCCTCGTTTAACCACTTCAGCCCCAGAAGAATTTCCCACATTATGACCAGAGCACTTTTTGCGATTCGCCACTGCGTCACTTTAACTGACAATTGCGCGGTTTTACCCAGACAAAAGTGGTGTCCTCTTTTCCCCATAAATAGAGCTTTATTTTGGTGATATTTGATCACTGCTGTGTCATTTCTGATCACCGCTATAAACAAAAAAAGAGCGACAAATTTGAAAAAAAAAACAATATTTCTTACTGTTTGCTATAATAAATGTTCAAAAAAAATATATAAAAAAACAAATTTATTCACCAATTTTGGCCAATATATATACTTCTACATATCTGGGGTAAAAAAATCGCAATCTGCTTTTACTAATTGGTTTGCGCAAAAGTTTCTGCATTTATAAACCATGAGAATTCATTTGAGGCATTTTTACTATTTATTTATTAATTTTTTACTAGTCATGGCGGCGATCTGCAATTTGTATCGGGAATGCGACATTGCGGTGGGCATGTCAGACATTTTTGACACTTTTTTGGGACCATTGACATTTATACAGCAATCAGAGCTAAAAAAAAGTCACTGACTACATTGTAAAAGTCACTGGCAGGGAAGGGGTTAACCTGCAGGGGGCAATCAAGGGGTTAACTGTGTTCCCTGGGTGTGTTCTAATTGTGTGGGGGCTGGGCTACCAGGAGCATAACAGATCTCACTGATCCCGATGACAGGGATCAGTAGATCTGTCATGCCGCCTGACACAGTAAACACAGCGGTTCCCCGCTTTTCTTCTCTAAGGGCCGGTTCACACTGGAGCGGCACGACTCCGCGGCCCGTTCACATCTAGGCGAATTGTCAGGCGACTTGAGTCGCCTGACAATTCGCCTCAATGCTGTGCAAATGGGACCGTTCTAATAGGAGCGAATCGCTTCGCTCCGCCTTAGAAAAATGGTCCCTGCACTATTTTCAGGGCGATCTCAGGCGGCTTGCATTGACTTCTATGATAGAAGTCTCCTCTCAAGCCGCCTGAGATCGCCTGGAGCGCCGCTTCGTGCTGCTCCGCGCCGCTCCAGTGTGAACCGGCCCTTACAGATGATCGCAGGTCGCTGGCAGACATCGAGTCCGCCCGACCCATGGCCCCGCTCAGGGAGCAGCCCCCTAGCTGCACGTATCGCTGTTTATAGACGGTGATACGCGCTACGCTGCCACTCTGCAGCAGTGAATGTACAAGAGCCAGCCGGGAACCGGTTAACAACCAATCCGACCTGGTTGTTGGAACAGAACCCATTCGTTAAGTGAGGAGTACCTGTAGTATAGTGTGGTGTATATAATGTACAGTGTGGTGTATATAATGTACAGTGGGATGTATATTATGTACAGTGTGGTGTATATAATGTACAGTGTGGTGTATATTATGTACAGTGTGGTGTATAAAATGTACAATGTGTTGTATATAATGTAAAGTGTGATGTATATAATGTACAATGTGGTGTATATAATGTATAGTGTGGTGTATATAATGTACAGTGTGGTGTATATAATGTACAATGTGGTGTATATAATGTACAGTGTGATGTATATAATGTACAATGTGGTGTATATAATGTACAGTGTGGTGTATATAACTTACAGTGTGGTGTATATATTGTACAGTGTGGTGTATATAATGTAACCGTGTGGTGTATATAATGTACAGTATGGTGTATATAATGTACAATGTGGTGTATATAATGTACAGTGTGGTGTATATCATGTACAGTGTGGTGTATAAAATGTACAATGTGTTGTATATAATGTACAGTGTGATGTATATAATGTACAATGTGGTGTATATAATGTACAGTGTGGTGTATATAATGTAAAGTGTGATGTATATAATGTATAGTGTGGTGTATATAATGTACAGTGTGGTGTATATAATGTACAATGTGGTGTATATAATGTACAGTGTGGTGTATATAATGTACAATGTGGTGTATATAATGTACAGTGTGATGTATATAATGTACAGTGTGATGTATATAAGGTACAATGTGGTGTATATAATGTATAGTGTGATGTATATAATGTACAGTGTGATGTATATAACGTACAGTGTGGTGTATATAATGTCAAGTGTGGTGTATATAATGTACAGTGTGGTGTATATAATGTACAATGTGGTGTATATAATGTATAGTGTGATGTATATTATGTACAGTGTGGTGTATAAAATGTACAATGTGTTGTATATAATGTACAGTGTGATGTATATAATGTACAATGTGGTGTATATAATGTACAGTGTGGTGTATATAATGTAAAGTGTGATGTATATAATGTATAGTGTGGTGTATATAATGTACAGTGTGGTGTATATAATGTACAATGTGGTGTATATAATGTACAGTGTGGTGTATATAATGTACAATGTGGTGTATATAATGTACAATGTGGTGTATATAATGTATAGTGTGATGTATATAATGTACAGTATGATGTATATAACGTACAGTGTGGTGTATATATTGTACAGTGTGGTGTATATGTCAAGTGTGGTGTATATAATGTACAGTATGGTGTATATAATGTACAATGTGGTGTATATAATGTACAGTGTGATGTATATAATGTACAGTATGGTGTATATAATGTACAATGTGGTGTATATAATGTATAGTGTGATGTATATAATGTACAGTGTGGTGTATATAATGTACAGTGTGGTGTATATTATGTACAGTGTGGTGTATATAATGTATAATGTGGTGTATATAATGTATAGTGTGATGTATATAATGTACAGTGTGGTGTATATATCGTACAGTGTGGTGTATATTATGTACAGTGTGGTGTATATAATGTACAGTGTGGTGTATATATTGTACAGTGTGGTGTATATAATGTACAATGTGGTGCATATAATGTATAGTGTGATGTATATGTACAGTGTGGTGTAAATTATGTACAGTGTGGTGTATAAAATGTACAATGTGTTGTATATAATGTACAGTGTGATGTATATAATGTACAATGTGGTGTATATAATGTACAGTGTGGTGTATATAATGTACAGTGTGGTGTATATAATGTAAAGTGTGATGTATATAATGTACAGTGTGATGTATATAATGTACAATGTGGTGTATATAATGTACAATGTGGTGTATATAATGTACAGTGTGGTGTATATAATGTAAAGTGTGATGTATATAATGTATAGTGTGGTGTATATAATGTAAAGTGTGGTGTATATAATGTACAATGTGGTGTATATAATGTACAGTGTGATGTATAGAATGTACAGTATGGTGTATATAATGTACAATGTGGTGTATATAATGTACAGTGTGATGTATATAATGTACAGTGTGGTGTATATATCGTACAGTGTGGTGTATATTATGTACAGTGTGGTGTATATAATGTACAGGGTGGTGTATATTATGTACAGTGTGGTGTATATTATGTACAGTGTGGTGTATATAGTGTGATGTATATAATGTACAGTGTGGTGTATATAATGTACAATGTGGTGTATATAATGTACAGTGTGGTGTATATAATGTACAATGTGGTGTATATAATGTACAGTGTGGTGTATATAATGTACAGTATGGTGTATATAATGTACAATGTGGTGTATATAATGTATAGTGTGATGTATATAATGTACAGTGTGATGTATATAATGTACAGTGTGGTGTATATAACGTACAGTGTGGTGTATATATTGTACAGTGTGGTGTATATATTGTACAGTGTGGTGTATATAATGTACAGTATGGTGTATATAATGTACAATGTGGTGTATATAATGTATAGTGTGATGTATATAATGTACAGTGTGGTGTATATATCGTACAGTGTGATGTATATAATGTACAGTGTGGTGTATATAACGTACAGTGTGGTGTATATATTGTACAGTGTGGTGTATATAATGTCAAGTGTGGTGTATATAATGTATAGTGTGATGTATATAATGTACAGTGTGGTGTATATATCGTACAGTGTGGTGTATATTATGTACAGTGTGGTGTATATAATGTACAATGTGGTGTATATAATGTACAGTGTGGTGTATATTATGTACAGTGTGGTGTATATTATGTACAGTGTGGTGTATATAGTGTGATGTATATAATGTACAGTGTGGTGTATATATCGTACAGTGTGGTGTATATTATGTACAGTGTGGTGTATATAATGTACAATGTGGTGTATATAATGTACAGTGTGGTGTATATTATGTACAGTGTGGTGTATATTATGTACAGTGTGGTGTATATAGTGTGATGTATATAATGTACAGTGTGGTGTATATATCGTACAGTGTGGTGTATATATCGTACAGTGTGGTGTATATAGTGTGATGTATATAATGTACAGTGTGGTGTATATATCGTACAGTGTGGTGTATATTATGTACAGTGTGGTGTATATAATGTACAGGGTGGTGTATACTATGTACAGTGTGGTGTATATAGTGTGATGTATATAATGTACAGTGTGGTGTATATAATGTACAATGTGGTGTATATAATGTACAGTGTGGTGTATATAATGTACAGTGTGGTGTATATAATGTACAATGTGGTGTATATAATGTACAGTGTGGTGTATATAATGTACAATGTGGTGTATATAATGTACAGTGTGATGTACATAATGTACAGTGTGGTGTATATAATGTACAGTGTGGTGTATATAATGTACAGTGTGGTGTATATGGTGTGATGTATATAATGTACAGTGTGGTGTATATAATGTACAGTGTGGTGTATATAATGTACAGTGTGGTGTATATAATGTACAATGTGGTGTATATATTGTACAGTGTGATGTATATAATGTACAGTGTGGTGTATATAGTGTGGTGTATATAATGTACAGTGTGGTGTATATAATGTACAGTGTGGTGTATATAATGTACAATGTGGTGTATATATTGTACAGTGTGATGTATATAATGTACAGTGTGGTGTATATAGTGTGGTGTATATAATGTACAGTGTGGTGTATATAATGTACAGTGTGGTGTATATAATGTACAGTGTGGTGTATATAATGTACAATGTGGTGTATATATTGTACAGTGTGATGTATATAATGTACAGTGTGGTGTATATAATGTACAGTGTGGTGTATATAATGTACAATGTGGTGTATATAATGTACAGTGTGGTGTATATTATGTACAGTGTGGTGTATATAATGTACAGTGTGATGTATATAATGTACAGTGTGGTGTATATAATGTACAATGTGGTGTATATAATGTACAGTGTGATGTACATAATGTACAGTGTGGTGTATATAATGTACAGTGTGGTGTATATAATGTACAGTGTGGTGTATATGGTGTGATGTATATAATGTACAGTGTGGTGTATATAATGTACAATGTGGTGTATATAATGTACAGTGTGGTGTATATTATGTACAGTGTGGTGTATATAATGTACAGTGTGATGTATATAATGTACAGTGTGGTGTATATAATGTACAGTGTGGTGTATATTATGTACAGTGTGGTGTATATAATGTACAGTGTGGTGTATATAATGTACAGTGTGATGTATATAATGTACAGTGTGGTGTATATAATGTACAGTGTGGTGTATATAATGTATAGTGTGATGTATATTATGTACAGTGTGGTGTATATAATGTACAGTGTGGTGTATATAATGTACAGTGTGGTGTATATAATGTACAGTGTGGTGTATATAATGTACAATGTGGTGTATATAATGTACAGTGTGGTGTATATAATGTATGTCCGGTATATGAAGTGACCTGGCTCGGTTCTCCTCACCTCTGGCCACATTTCCCGCCTTCCTCTCCTCTCACTTCACCTCAGCCGCCTCTCTCAGCTCTGCAAGTTCCCCAAATGCTTTCTGACTGGATGTAGCAACAGCTAAACAGACACAAGCTGGGCTCTTTTTACTTGACAACCCAATATCCTTTTGTCTGATTGGACTGCCTGATAGGAACACAGTGCTCCCATTGGTCCAGACAGGCCACTAATGAGGACCCTCCATGAGGGGGAACTCCAAGCTGAGAGTTTGGCTCTGTGTGTATCAGGTGCACTGAACTATGACAGTCTATGGCAGCCTGGGATATTGCTGTACCAACTCACATTTAGAACACGGTGCATTCAGGGTGTATGGGCAGAACACGGCTATTCTGAATTCTGTCCCTGAACTCATAGGGTCCTAATCACCAGTAGTGCCAGGGACAGGTTCCAGCCGCAGCGTATTTCAGCCTGTCATGGATGCTGCGTCTGTGCCTCCAGGTTGCACATAAACCCCTAGGCCTAGATGCACAGCAGCCTGCATGTGGCCTTAGAGCAATGTGATTGGTTGTGATAAACAGCACTGACACCTCTAGTTCACCTGCCTTTGCAGATAAGGGGCGTTTGTAGCAAACTGAGCAGCTCTGACCAAAGTTGAATGTCTTGCTATAGCTGTAGGCTATTTACCCCATGATGCCTGACTGGATGTTGCTAAGGACATTACTAAGGGAGGCCTAGTTGTTACTGCTCACCTCCACCATCACAGGAACAAGCTCTTCCTCTGATTCAAACCCCCTCCCATGCTCTCTCTCTCTCCTGACACAGGAGCTCTGAGTTTAGAGTTTGTGAGGTGGAGGTGAGCAGTAACAGCTTGGCCTCTCTTAGCAATGTCCTAGGAGTTTTTCAGTCAGGCTTCATGAGATCTGTAAATGGCCTACACCTATAGCAAGGGCATTATTCAGCTTTGGTCAGAGCTGCTCAGTTTGTTTTTATCCACAGACGACTCTTTTCCGCATAGACTGTTTTTGGTAAGGGTGAAATTACCTGAGCAGGCCGTGGGTCGGGCGGACTCGATGTCCGCCGGTGACTCGCAATGCCCTGTGACAGAGCCAGAACAGCCCCCTACTAAGAAAATGGCAGCTCTAGTCTGATTGGTTGCTATGGGTTAGATGTTATTGGAAAATGGCAGCTGCAGTCTGATTGGTTGCCATGGGTGAGATGTAACTGGAAAAATTGCAGCTGCAGTCTGATTGGTTGCTATGGGTGAGATGTTATTGGAAAATGGCAGCTGCAGTCTGATTGGTTGCTATGGGTGAGATGTTATTGGAAAAATGGCAGTTGCTGTCTGATTGGTTGCTATGGGTGAGATGTTATTGGAAAAAATGACAGCTTCAGTCTAATTGGTTGCTATAGGTGAGATGTTATTGGAAAAATGGCAGCTGCAGTCTGATTGGTTGCTAGGGTAAGATGTTATTGGAAAATGGCAGCTGCAATCTGATTGGTTGCTAGGGTAAGATGTTATTGGAAAAATTGGTTGCTCTCGACAACGCCTGCATTTTGCACTTGTTTTGTCACCTGGCACACAGCACAAAATCAGATTGTTTCGTTTGTAAGCTGAGCCCCAGAGCAGGCCATCAGATTCCCACCGTCCATATGGTGTGGTAGCTCGCAGAACTGGCGCTCAGCGTGACACATTCTGCAGGCAGGGGACGTATTCTATATACCAGGGTCTCCAAATATCCTCTAATGATCAGCCTCAGACTCCCAGAAGTATCCCCAGAGAAGCCGCCCTCCTGCTATATCCATCCAGATCAGTTGTTCACATCGAGCATTTACAAGAGAGGCCAGACAGCGCAGATCATTTTCCTTCATAAATCCTCATTTTGGAGACTGCAGCCTGGAGATCAGGTTAACCAACAGCAGTGGGGGTCATGCTTTTACCGCCTGGGTCAAAGATCACATGACAGTGCTGGTAACCCGCTGAAATCTTCCCTATAGATCAGCATTTCTCAGCTTTGTTTGCTAATGTTTACTGTCATAACATCAGATGTGTATCGGGAACCCCATCCCCCCCAGGGGAATGCCAAGTGCTAAAGAAGAACCAAAATATTCTTCTGTTTCTTAGGGGCCCATTAACACCATCACGTTTAAGGCCTCATGCACATGGCCACTTTTGGGCATACAATGTAAACTGGGGGTATATTCCCTGCCCAGGATACCCAGCCACCCAAAATAATGAATGGCTGTACCCGGGTTTATGCCACTACTTGCATAAATCTGTACAGCCCTGAACACACAATGACAGAATTGTATGCATGTGCGGGTTTATACAAGTAAGGGTGTAAATCAGTGTATGGGCATTCATTATTATGGCTGGCTGCACGCAGCAACTGTGCATCCTGGGCATAGAGATACGTCCTCATTTTACGCAGCATGCCCAAAGCACCCCTGTGGATGAGGCCTTATGCACATGGGTGTTTTTGGGCAAACATGTAAACTGTGGACATATTTCCCCTACCAGGATACACAGCCGCAGCATGCAGCTGCCCATAGTAATGAATGGCTGTACATGGGTTTATGCTGCTACTTGCGCAAAACTATGCGGCCCTAAATGCAGACTGTCAGCATTCAGGGTTGTACACCTGTACGGGTTTATGCAAGTAGCGGCTTAAATCCGTGTACAGCCATTCATTACTATGGCTGGTCGCACGCAGCAACTGTTCATCCTGGGCATAGAAATACGTCCTCATTTTACTTTTCATGGCAAAAAGCACCCTTGTGCATGAGGCCCTGGGCCCTGGACATTTTTAAGGTGGCAGTTAGGGGCATCTGGCGTTTTGTTTTTTTTCCTGCCTCTAAATGCCCCTGCATGATGCGTTTAGCGCTTGAGTATTAATTCATTTCAATGGCTAGAATAAATTATTATTCTGGTTAATTAAATTAATTAATGCCCAAGCACTTGAAGCGCCTAAACACGTTACACGCATTTACAAGCGTCAAGCATTTTTTTCTTCCAAAATGCTGCTGCCAGGAGGAAAGAAATCTAGGAGAGTTAGCAAAACGTCCAGTGTGCATGTGGCCTTATGTACATGGGCACTTTAAGTCATTCAATGTAAATTGTGTGGGCTCCCACCAGTGTACACAGCCGCCACATGCAGCCGCCCACGATAATGAATGGCTGTACGCAGGTTTATGCTGCTACTTGCGTAAAACTGTACAGCCCTGAACACAGACTGTCTGCATTATCATCATCATCATTATTATTATTATCATACAGGATTTGTATAGCTCCAACAGTTTGCGCAGCGCTTTACAACATGAAGGCAGACAGTACATTTACAATACAATTCAATACAGGAGGAATCAGAGGGCCCTGCTCGTTAGAGCTTACAATCTAGGAGAGAGGGTCAAGTGATACAAAAGGTAATAGCTGTGGGGGATGATCTGATGGAGAAAATAAAAGTACAATTGTTAGGTAGGGGAAGGATAGGCTTCTCTGAAGAGGAGGCTTTTCAGGGATCGTCTAAAAGCAAACAGAGTATGAGATAGTCCATAGTCTACATCCAAGGTTGTACACCCGTACGCATTTGCAAGTTTATGCAAGCAGCCGCATAAACCCGCTTACAGCCATTCATGTTGATAGACAGCTACACGCATCAGTTGGGATCCTGGGCACAGAAATACGCCCGTAATTAAGGGTGACCAGACGTCCCCGGTTTCAGGGGACAGTCCCCGGATTAAGGACACTGTCCCCGGACCAAGTGTGTCCCTGGTTTTGTCCCTGAATTGGATTTGAACAGGGGCCCTGACAATTTCAAAGACAGTAGGTACAGAATTAAAGTGGTTGTCAAGTCATGACAACCACTTTAAACTACAGGTAAGCCTACAATAATAGCGGTCGTGCTGCACAGGATCATGTATATATACGTGATCCTGCATTTCTGGGTATTGGAGCCGATCAGCAGGTCCGTACCGGCCGATCGTTCTGTACACAGGCAGATCGGAGGTCTGCCTATGTAAACAAGGCAGATCGCCATTTTGTCAGTATGGAAGACATTGATTCTGTGTTCCTGTAAATCAGGGACAGGGGTCTATGCCTTCCCTTAGTAAAAGCACCTCCCCCACAGTGAGAAAACACTGGTTAGGCACACATTTAACCCTTTGATTGCACTAGATGTTAACCCCTTCCCAGCCAGTGTCATTAGTACAGTGACAGCGCATATTTTTAGCACTGATTAGTGTCACTGGTTCCCGCAAAGTGTCACTTAGTGTCAGATTTGTTCAACATCGCAGTCCCGCTATAAGTCGCTGATTGCCGTTATTACTAGTAAAAAAATATGTCCCCGGATTTAATTTTAAAAATCTGGTCACCTTACCATAATTACTTTGCATACATACCCAAAAGTACCCTTGTGCACAAGGCCTTATCCACGCTTCTGGGCTTACAGTGTAAATTGCGAGCGTATTTTCCAACACAAGATACACAGCCGCTGCATGCAGCCTCCCACAATGATGAAGGGAAAGCAGAGGCGGGCTTCCTAATCAGCTGTTCCAAGGGTCACGTGATTTTGAGTCCTTCCCACTGCCTCCTAAGAGTAAATTGTGACAGATTAGTCACTGTGCTGTAAGCGCAATCTCAGCACAGAACAATGGCGTCGGCTTACACAGTTGGTGTTGAGGTCTACCTGCCATGATGATACATAAATGCATTATGCTGGCAGGAAGAGATTAAAAAAACAATGTTATTTCTGTTACTATTGGAGAATTTCTCTTCCTTCCTGTCTGGTAAAATTCTGTCACCAGAACAGGAAATGAGGTGAAATCTTTTTTATGTAGCATAGCCTAGATCAGGGGCCTCCAAACTTTCTAAACAAAGGGCCAGTTAACTGTCCTTCAGGCTTTAGGGGGACAAGCTGTGGTCACTTTAAATAGAAAATGCCCCAGCTTTAGTGGGAGTAAACCAAGCCCCATCATTAGTTTTAGTGCTAGGAACAGTGTACCATTGTTGGTGTCAGCGTGGGAGGAATGGTGCACCATCATTGGTGTCAGTGGAAACAATAGTGCCCCATCATTGGTATCAGTGGAAAGAATAATGCCCCATCATTGGTGTCATTGGCAGGAATAATGCCCCACTGTCGGTGTCAGTGTGGGAGGAATGGTGTCCCATCACTGGTGTCAGTGGAAAGAATAATGACCCATCATTGGTGTCAGTGGGAGGAATATTGCCCTATTAGTGTCATCGGTAGGAATAATGCCCCACTGTTGGTGTCAGTGGGAGGAATAGTGATCTATCATTGGTATCAGTGGGAGGAAAATTCCCCCATCATTGGTGTCGTTGGCAGGAATAATGCCCCACTGTTGGTGTCTGTGAGAGGAATGGTGCCCCAAGGACTGGATAAAGGCACGCAAAGGGCCACATCCGACCCACAGGCCACAGTTTGGTGACCAATGGCATAGATAGCAGTAAAACCAAAAACCCAACAGGGGTTATAATCCTTCCCCACTCCATCCAAAACTAGAAAAAAAATGGCTAGAGATATTTATTAATTATTATTATTATTATACAGGATTTATACAGTGCTTTACAACGTGAGGGCAAACAGTACAGTTACAATATAATTCAAAACAAAAGGAATCAGAGGGCCCTGCTCATTAGAGCTTACAATCTAGACGGGAGGGTCAAGTGATACAAAAGGTAAATTAATATTTATGATTACCAAGAGATGTTAGGACAGCAAAAGTAATGGCTGTGGTGCCATTAGAGATGAGCTTGGGTTCGGACCGAACCTGGAAGTTAGCGGTCATTGATGGGCCAAAGAGTTGCAGGCGAGAAATTCCCCACACTGCAGCTGCACATATATAAGGTGGCAGAGAATTTTTTTTTAAGGCCTCATACACACGGACGTTTTTTGACGCTGGCGTTTTCTGGCATTTTTTGCAGCTCTCCATGTTAGTCAATGGCCCCATAAAAACGTTGGCGTTTTTGAGCTGTAGATGACGTCGGCGTTAGTGAGCTGAAAGTAGAACCCACGGCCATCGCGTTCTGAGGCTGTAATGTTTTGGCATTTTTTGACGCCGACGCCACAAAACGGCAACAAACGCCAACAAACGCCAGCTAATATTGTACCGGCGTTTTCCAGCGTTTTTTGACGCCGGCATTTTTAGGTTGAAAAATAGCAGAGGGATGATTTTTTTTTTAAACCGCCTATTGACGCTGACGCTCACTAACGTTCACTAACGCTGATGCATAACGCCGAAAAACGCCGATCTTTTTTCCTTGACGTCGGGCCCGATGTTTTGTTTATTTTTAAAGATACGCCCGTGTGTATGAGGCCTAAATCATTGACCTACTATGGCCACATGGACATTCTATCTAGGTCTATGATATTATTATTACAGGCGGTCCCCGGGTTACGAACAAGACTACAGGGACTGTAGGTTTGTTCTTAAGCTGAATTTGTTTGTAAGTCGGAGCACGTACATTTTTTAAGTGTAACTCCTGCCAAAAGAATAATTTTTATGTTTTTTGTATAGCATATGGAAGGGTTAACACCCCTGTAAGGTTTGTTTTGCTGTCTGTGCTTCTGTTTGGAAGATCTCACCTAATTTTCTGTCCCTATGATAATTGGATTTTGAAAATTTTGAGTTGTTGTGGGAACAAGGATTGGTGAAGCTTCAGGGGAGACACCTTTTTCCCATAATAACTCTTACAGGAGTGAATTTCCCATCCTAGGGGGAGATTTCCTCTCACTTCCTGTTGTCTCCCTCCATTTGTAAGTAGGAGTCCTTTGTAAGTCAAATTTTTGTAACTAGGGGACCGTCTGTATATAGGATTTATATAGCGCCAACAGTTTACACATCGCTCTACAACATATTGACCTAATATGACATTATGCCGCCAACAGGTCAATTATGTCATAAGCATCCCAGCTCCTTTCTGCATGGCAGCTATGGTGCGGGAAATTCTTTGCTCATTGGCCCTGTAATGACTGCTATCTTCCGGGTTCAGAAAAAACTGGGTTTGAACCTGCGCTATGCTGCCCTAGGCCAGAGGCTGTATGGCAGGGATATGTAATTAGTGGACCTCCAGCTGTTGCAAACTACAAGTCCTATCATGCCTCTGCCTCTGGCTGTCATGCTTGTGGCTGTCAGAGTCTTGCTATGCCTCATGGGACTTGTAGTTCTGCAACAGCTGGAGGTCTGCTAATTGCATATCCCTGCTGTATGGTGGTATATTGGTCTTACCCTTGTATGTCTCAACACAGAATGCCACCTTCTCCCTTCCACTAGCAGAACCAGTTGTGTCTGCGGTCCAGAACATTCCAGCAAGCAGAGAAATTGTTTAAGTATGAGCCCGATAGAGTCTTTCCTGGAGAAGGGAGATAAGCCAAGTCTCAGATCTTTTATGGACCTCTTTAACACAAGTGGACACAGATGTCAGAGCAAGCAAAACAGAAACATCTGCCAAGTCCATCTCCACAAACTGATTAACCCTAGCTACTCATAAACATAACAACATAAACCCCAGCCCTCCATGTGCCCTGTCCTGATGGGGAAGGTGGAGGGGAGATGAGTTGTTCTGGATGATGTGAATACAATATGTTAGTCATGTTTATCCATAAAGTATCAATGTGATGTGTGCACTGCTCTGACACCTTGTACACAATGGCCTTTTTTGTTTATTTTTTGAATTTTGGATTTCTGCACATGAAATAGTCAGGAACAATGGTGAACAATTGAGAAAGGCGATTAGTGTTTTTTCCTTGGGCAAAAAGATAAAAAAAAGGAAAAACATTTTTTTTTTTTTTTAGGTTGGAATGCTCATCACATAATTTTTATATCCTTTTTTTTTTTAATTCCTCACTTCCTGTTCCTGAGTCTCCCATACATGTACTCTGGGGGGGGTGCAGTTGTCCAATGTTCTATGCCAGGGTGTCAAACTCAATTTAATTGCGGGCCGCATCAACATTTGGTTGCCCTCAAAGGGCTAGCTGTATCTGTAAGTCTAGTTGTCAAGAGCCCCCCTCCCCACCATCATAAATCAAAAGTCCCTCATCCACACTTACATCACAGTGCTCCCCCCCCCCCTACCTTGTGCTGCTGCCGTAAAAAAGCTGGGGGGGGGGGGGCTGGGAAACAGAAAGTGCAGGGTCTGGAGGAGGACCAGAAGGGGCTGGAATCAGTTGCCGGAGTCTGATGTATGCTGACATCAGGGCAGGCAGAGACGAGGGGTTGCTTCTCCTGCACACAGGATCTGTAGGACGAGTTCTGTCCTCCTCTCTGCTGCTGCCTGCTGAGACAAGGTGGAGGCAGAGATGAAAAGGATGCTGCACCTGTAGAAGAGGTGCAAGGGCCACATGAAATGGCCTGATATGCCGGATTCGGGCCATATGCTTGACACATGTGTTTTATGCACTTCCCCATTCTGCTAAAGCTGATCCTGCATGGAACTGGCTAAAAATTCGAGCTGTGGGTGGCCCTGTCAGCATCCTTTGATCTAAAAATCTAAAGGAGCCAATCAGATGCAGCCTTTGCTCTGATGTTCTAACAGTTGCAGATGTTGGCTGTCAATATACAACAGGATAGCGGAAAGATTTCTCCATCCATACTGTTTAGTGTGGAAATGGGAATCGAGTGAAATCTTAAGCCTCATGCACACTATGCTCTTCTGAGCACTTTCCTCCAGACCGGAGAAAAGCAGCATTACAGATCTTGCCTAAAGCTGCGTTTTTCAAACGCAATGAGGAGTGTTTTAGACGCATTCAGGTGCATCAAGCATTTGGGCGTTTATTAATTTCATTGGCCAGCAAAGTAATTTATTCTAGCCATTGAAATAAATGAGTGCTCAAGCGCTAAACGTGCCTAGGCATTTTTTCTGCCAGCAGGGGGACTTCCTTGCCATAGCACTGATCAGTGCTGCTGGAAAACTCAACAGGCTGGTTGTACAGAAATCGATTGGTAGATTGACTTCTGTACAACCAGCCTGCCCATACATCAGTGTTTCTCAACCTTTTTTCAGTCAAGGCAACAATTAAAATTATGGACAATCTTGAGGCACCTCATAGTAAAATGTGAAAAATCTAAACTAAACATTGTGAGCTGATGTATACCTTTACACGCAAACATGTCATTGATTGGATTTGTTGTGGTCTTTATAATAATAAAAACCTTTTTCTGATTTAAAAAAAAATCTAAACTAAAAGTTTTACATAGCACAGCACTATCCACATACATAGGACATCCAACTTTGGAGGTCATTTATTCTTCCAAAAGAAATACACCTTTGCACACTAGTACTGACAAATATTCCAATTTTTCTCTTCTCCCACAGCTTCTCTCTCACACTCAGCTAATATGATCGGACAAGGGAGGGGCAGCTGCCCTGGCAGCAGTGGAGTAAGGGGGCAGAGAATGGCCACAGGGCAGTAAACCCATTCTACAGCATGCATTAACTGTATGGGAAGGGACACAGTTCTGCCTTCCCTGGGAGCCTGATGAACCTGTCCCGGTACTGGACCCAGTGCTGATGGAGAGGGGCAGGGGAGAGGCAAACAAAGGTGCTGTGCAAGTACCCATTGTCCTCGTTATCAACTGATGATGTCATTGATTGTTAGCATGCCAGGGGCTAGAAGGTTGTAATGGTTCACAATGAATACCTGTCGCTTTGTGTTATTAAAAGGCAGGCTTGATCCACTTGCTGGCTTGTATACAATGTTTTGTGCAACTTCTAGGGATTTTGCCAAGGCACCCCAGGGTACCTGTGCACCCTGGTTGAAAAAGACCAGAGTCCCCGCTTACATGACAAAACGGCATATTACAGCACACACATGCAATAATGACATTTAAATCCTGCAAGGCAATTTAGAAGTACCTGAACACCTTAACCACTTGCCGACCGCCAACCGCAGGTTAACGGCGACAAGGTGGTTCGATATCGCAAACTGCAGAGATCGTGCACTGTGAGCACGCGTGCCCCGCTGGAGGCACGCTCACTGTGTCCGGGGGGGGGGCCAGGGAGCGGATGCGGCTGACTCGATCTCCGCCGGCTACCCACGATGCCCCCCCCCCCCCCGCAGTGAAAGAACGGAGGTCCGTGTAAGTAAACACGGATCTCCATTCTGTGAGATGGGGAAGGGCTGTGATCACAGCCCACACACAGAACACGCCCAGGGAACACAGTTAACCCTTGGAGCGCCCCCCACAGGTTAACCCCTTCACTGCCAATGGCACTTACACAGTAATCAGTGCATTTTTATAGCACTGATTGCTGTGTAAATGCCAATGGTCCCAAAAATGCCGCAATATCACAGTACCGCTAAAAATCGCAGATCGCCACCATTACTAGTAAAAAAAAAATAAAAACCCCAGAAATGAATTCTCATCATCTGTAAAAGGGGCAACTTTTGCGCAAACCAATTAATAAACTTTGATTGCGATTTTATTTTTTTATCACAAATATGAGGAAAAATATAAAATCGGCCAAAACCGTTGAAAAAAATTTTTTTTATATTTTTTTTTTCGATTTGTATTTTAGCAAAAAGTAAGAAATGTGGGTTTTTTTGCAAAATTGTCGCTCTTGTTTTGTTTATAGCGGCGATCAGAAATGACACAGCAGTGATCAAATACCACCAAGAGAAAGCTCTATTTGTGGGAAAAAAAGGACGCAAATTTCGCTTGGGTACAACACCGCACGACCGCGCAATTGTCAGTTAAAGCGACACAGTGCCGAATTGCAAAAAGTGCTCTGGTCCTAAAGTGTGAAATCCTTCTGGGGCTGAAGTGGTTAAACAAAGGTATGGGGAGTTCGTTATTGGTCATTATTGCATGTGTGCACTGTAATATGCTGTTTTGGTCATGTGGTCTTATTGCAGCACAATCTCTAATGTAATACATTATTAGGGTGTGCCCCACAAGTATTTATTTGTCCCCTTACATGACAGTCCCCACCAGAGTCCCCCATTACATCAGGGTCCCCATAACAGCCCCCCATCGAAGTACCACCATTGAAGTATCCCTTTACATTTGATTTCCCTTTACATCAGAGTTCCCCCTTACAACAGAGTCCCCCCTTACATGACAGTCCCCATCAAAGTCCTCCTTTATATCAGGGTCCTCATCAGAGTCCCCCATTACATCAGGGTCCCCATTACTGGCGCCTTATAACAGAGGCTCCATCGAAGTACCCCCTTACATTTGATTTCCCATTACATGAGAGTCCCCATCAGAGTTCCCCCTTATAACAGACCTCCCCCCCCCCCCGTACATGACAGTCCCCAACAAAGTCCTCCTTTACATCAGGGTCCCCATCCTTAGCGCCTTTAACAGAGGCTCCATCTACATCCCCCCATCAAAGTAAACCATTACATTTGAGTTCCCTTTATATGAGAGTCCCCATCAGAGTTCCCTCTTACAACTGAGTCCTCCCTTACATGAAAGTCCCCATAAAAGTCCTCCTTTACATCAGGGTCGGTCCTCATCAGAGTCCCCCATTACATCAGGGTCCCCATCACTGGCACCTTATAACAGAGGCTTCATTGAAGTACCCCCTTCGACGTACCCCCTTACATTTGAGTTCCCTTTACATGAGAGTCCCCATCAGAGTCCCCCCTTACATCAGGGTCCCTATCCATGTCAACTGTTACATCAGAGGACTGGGTAAAATCTTGCAGCAATCCGGATTTGCAATGACAGCCGTAGTTTGCATACCCCTGATTTATACAATAAAATATCTCTAAAACTATCATCACCAAATTTGAAAATAATTTTGGCCTTTGCCTCTGCCATTGTCTGTCGTCAGTGATCATGTGTGTACCAAGAATGCTGTGCTGCCACTTGTGATCATCAAATTTGTTGAATCTTCCCAAAATTGTTGCATGTATGAGATGATTGGTTGTTTCTTTTTTTTTTCTTCAGTGAAAGTAATTTGTATCCTTATTTAAGGAGCACTTTTCAGAAACACTGCCCCATTCACATCACGTTCTGCTTGCAGTCCAATTTCCCAAACACAAGTCATACACAAACACACATACACAGCAGGGTCAGTTTTCAATGGAAGCCATTTATCTTATTGGTACTTATTTCTGCCCTGTGGGATGTCCAAAAGAAACCCGCCCCGAGCACAGGGAGAACGTACAGCCTTCACGCCTATAGCGTCCTTGCTGGGAATTGAACCCGGGACCCCGATGCTACAATACCCACCATGAATAGGGGGCCATCTAACAATGTTCATTATTTTCATTTTACAGAAGGCGCTCAGCACTAGGGAGCGTCTAACAACGCCTGATTGATATTTGCATGGCCCTGCCGGTGGGCAGGAGGGAATTCTTGGGTGATAGATCACGCCACTTGCGCTGTTCCAGCGTGCAGACAAAGAATGTGATTAGTAAATTGATGGCAGGTGTGTAAGTCACAGGACACAATGGAAATCTTTATCGACCCATGGCAAGCGCAGGTGGGGGAGCCAGCAAAAGTTTGCTCACTTTTCTGCTTTCCCAGAATCCCGCTCTCCTTTCTCACAGAGCCTAGTGGAGCCTGGGAATTCTTCGCTCACACCCCCTGCTGCTAGAGGACACAATCATTTTTCATTCTGGCAGCTGAGAGCTATGAGGAAGGAGGGGGGGGGACTGACCTGAGCTTTTCAAAAAGAAACACATTATTATGTCTGTTGGCCTTGTGAAAGAGTTCGCTGGTTAACTCTTTCCAGCTTAGTGAATAAGGCAGCGCAGAGAGCAATGGCGTGCCGTAACCCGTACGAATCAGACATCACCTCTAATTAGCGTGCAGCAATAGGAGCAATGAAAGATGATTTCGGATTGGTTGCGATGTTGCATCATGGCCGGCTGTTTATCTTCAAAGGCGGCCCCTGGGGTTTGGGACCTGATGCATTAAAAACATGCGCAACAAAATATTTCCTGTCGCCCATTGTAGCCAGTCCTGATTTATCTGCAAAGCCGGGTTGTAGACTGCTATGAGCAGCAAGAAATATTCCTTTTAGGCCTCATGCACACTGGGTATAAAAATACTGCTCATAGTAGCATTTGGAGTTTTGTCTTTCAGTCTGTAGAAGCAACTGTATATTAGCCTATGTTATATAGTTGGGGCTTGTTCACACTACTGAAAATACTGACGCTTAGGTTCACATCTATGCAGGCTGCGCTTGATGCATTTTTCAATGCGTTTTTAAACCTGCGTTTTTGATGTGTTTTTGCATGTAGCGTTCGTGCATTTTCTCTTTAAACAAACTGTATATAGATGGTTGCTAAGGAGCGGGCCGAGAAGCCAGCCACCGCATACTTAACAACCGATGAGTCATCACCCTGCTGACAGCTAAATGTAAAAAGAAGAATTGCCTGCCAAAAAAATTCCCCCTTGCGACGTTGGCGGCCCATCATGCACTGATCGATGACATCATAGGGGCGGTGCTACCAGGGGACCCATTTTTTTTTCCGGGTCCAGCAGTGGCAGTGGACGTTGTGATTGAGGATGCATCTACATTAGGGGACATTGTTCTTTTATTTTTTAATAAAGGAATTGTCAAAATCTCTTGTACTGTCTTTATTCACTCTTACCCTTTTTTGGTGAATGGGTAGTAGTACAATGTACCCCATTGTCATTCACATCGGGGGGGGGCAGGATCTGGGGGCCCTCTTGTTAAAGGCGGTTTCCAGATTCCAATAAGCTTCCCGCCCACAGACCCCTACTCCCACTTACGCTCGGATTGCGTAGGTGATCCAGGTCCAGTCACTGTTGCACTCCTCATTGGACAGATTGATAGCTGCAGGAGACATTGGCTGTCGCTGCTGTCAATCAAAAGCTGTGACATGGGGTCGGGGCCGAGTCCTGCTGACTGTGTCAATAGATGCAGCAGCGAGAATTGGAAGCAAGCCCGCGCGGGAGCCCCCAGGATAAAGATCTGTGGGAACACCCGATGAAGAGGAGGGACCTGGAACGCCAGGCGGGGGACCCCAGAAGAAGAGGATCGGGAGTGCTCTGTGCAAAACCATTGCACAGAGAAGGTACAGTAAGTATAGGCATCAAAGGTTTTGTATCACATGCACATTAAATATAGTGTAGTAATCAAAGCAGTAATAATCTCAAAACCAGAAATGTATAATATTGCAGCTTACCAATCATTAGATGTAGTGGCTGCATCAGTCTTTTCTTTTGTTTTGTTATTCTCTGTTTTCGCCTGGTTATCTGGTCAGTAACACACCTCCTGTATTAGTGAGACACAACTCTGGAGGGATGACCACAGGAGGCACAGAAGACATTGTCGGTCTTGGGTGAGGGGAGTGTTTAACCACTTCAGCCCCGGAAGGATTTACCCCCTTCCTGACCAGAGCACGTTTTGCGATTTGGCACTGCTTCAATTTAACTGACAATTGCGCGGTCGTATGACGTTGTACCCAAACAAAATTGACGTCCTTTTTTTTCCACAAATAGAGCTTTGTTTTGGTGGTATTTGATCACCTCAGCGGTTTTTATTTTCTGCGCTATAAACAAAAAAAGAGTGACAATATTTTTTCTTTTTGCTATAATACATATCCAAAAAAAATGTATTCATCAGTTTTGGCCAATATATATTCTTCCTCATATTTGTGGTAAGAAAAAAAAAAAATCGTAATCGGCAATTATCGAGTGGTTTGCGCAAAATTTGCCACGTTTACCAACCATCAGAATTAATTTATGGTGTTTTTACAATTTTTTTTTACTGGTAATGGCGACGATCTGTGATTTTTATTGGGACTGCAATATTGCAGTGGACAGATCGGACATTTTTGACACTTTTTGGGGACCATTGACATTTATACAGCGATCAGATCTAAAAAAAAGCCACTGATTACTGTATGTCACTGACAGGGAAAGGGTTAACCTGCAGGGGGCAATGAAGGAGTTAACTGTGTTCCCTGTATGTGTTCTAACAGTGTGGGGGCTGGGCTGGCAGGGGCATAACAGATCTAACTGATTACAGGGATCAGTAGATCACTGACAGAACGGGGAACTGCCGTGTTTACATCGGCGGTTCCCCATTCTTCCTCTCTAGAGGGCGATCACGGGTCGCCGGCGGACATATAGTCAGCCCGACCCGTGGCCACATTCAGGCAGTTGCACGGATTGCCGTTTATAGACACGATCTGCGGAGCCAACTTGCTGCTGTTTATGTACGCGAGGCGGTCGGCAAGTGGTTAATGTATTGGCAGATTAAAATACACTAACAAATTGAAGCCAGAATCCAGCTCACACTTTATAATCAGCCACATCAGTTTTTTTTATTCTTGGGATAAAGGTTTTACACGAATAAATAAAAGCTGATCATTTTATACACCTCTCCCAGTGTTAAATGGTTTGTCTCATCCATGTAAACGGATACATTCTGCTGGAGAGCTTATGCTTTTGAAAAACAACAGACTTGCTGGCTATATCTCCAAATGAAAATAGAAGAAAGAAAACTTAAAAAATGAAAACGAATGCAGCCATCAGATCTAAGAATTTTTTAGCTGAAAAAATGATTTGAAGTTTAAACACTTGCCATCCGTATAACTTACTTATACGGTGGCATGGTGGTACTGCTGCACAGGATCACTTACCTAGTACGTGACCCAACACTCCCTGGTGACTAGCTCCTGCTGTGATTTTACACAGCGGGAGCTGATCTGCGGGTACTGCAGACTCGATGCCCGCTGGCACCCATCGATCATCTAGCACAGAAGCAGAACAGCGATCTGTCTATGTAAACAAGGCAGACTGCCATTCTGTCAGTAGCAAATGCATGGATTCTGTGTTCCTGCAAAGCAGGGGCATGGATCCATGCCTTCCCCTGGTAAAAGCACCTCCCACACAGTACACAAACACCCTAGGTAGGCACATAGTAAACCCTTTGATTGCCCCTGATGTTAAACCCCTTCCCAGCCAGTGTCATTAGTACAGTGATGGTGCATATTTTTAGCACTGGTCGCTGTATTTGTGTCGCTGTTCCCCTATAGTTTGCTGATCGCCGCCATTACTAGTAAAAATTAAAAAAGAATAAATAAAAATATCTCATAGTTTGTAGGCGCAAACCAATCAATATACGCTTATTGGGATTTTTCTTTACCAAAAATATGTAGCAGAATATATATTGGCCTAAATTGATGAAGAAATTAGATTTTTTTCTATTTTTTTTATTGGATATGTTTTATAGCAGAAAGTAAAAAATATTGTTATTTTTAAAGTTGTCGCTCACCGCTCACAGAGGTGATCAAATACCATCAAAAGAAAGCTCTATTTGTGGGGAAAAAAGGGCATCAATTTTATTTGGGTACCGTGTTGCATTGTCAGTCAAAGTAACACAGTGCTGTATCGCAAAAAATGGCCTGGTCAGGAAGGGGGGGGGGGGTAAATCTTCTGGAGGTCAAGTGGTTAACGAAGGAATGTACCTCCAAGACAACTTAGAGCTAAGTGAAGACGCAGAACATCTATTGTGAAGGCCTGGTATGCAAGAATCCCACAAGACACAATGAAGGAAGCTCAGTCTATCCATGGCATCCTCATGTTGTGGGCCCAGCTCTATCCCTCCGCTCAGAGGCCAGCAAATGCCTGTGACAGCCTGATCCTATCAGTGGCTTGTGCAAAAAAATGTTTTTCTTGCTCTCTTACCAATGTTGCTAAGCAAATCCATTGAGCCCTGAATGTCACAGTTGTCCATTTGCCTGGGACGTCCGCACTCAAAGAATTGGCTCCCGGCCCAGCCCCCCTCTCTCCTCGGCTTGGTCATAGACATTGTCCATGCTCTGGAGGGTTCACAGCCTTTGTCTGCTCCAAGAAAATGTTTGTTTAGGCTCCTCAAGTGACTTAGCTCATTATGAAGTGACAGAACAAGTAAATGGTTCCTGCGGAGGTTTAATACGGTGATTAATAAGTGTGAGTGGACAAGGCCTGTTCATCTCTAACTGTGGAAACTCAACATTCAGGGGGCACTTGTTACTGAGGAGAACACAAACACCATAAATCACAATAAGTTTGGCTGAAAACCAACTCTACCTCTTCAGTAAACAGAGTATAGGAATGGTCTTCAAAATGTTGCTGCACCCATATAACATATTATTTGCCTGTTATCCGCCATTTTAGGCTAAATGAGGCTTACATGCGACAGTGTGCAGTGTTTTTCCATTACTGAACAGGAAGCCTAAGGCCCCTTTCACACAGCGGACCGTTGGTATGTTTTTGACTTCTGATTCAAAACCAACTTTATTGTATCCCTATGGGAGGCTGGATTTAGATGGATGTGCGTCCGTTTACATCTAAGTCTGTTTAAAGCGGTAGTAAACCCATGCATTTAACAGGTTAAAAACCAGTCACATTTCCGGCACGTGCCGGAAATGTAACACTCCCATTGGTTGTGCTCTAAACCAAACTGTCAAACCATCCAATGGCTGGTGTCATAGCTGATCACATGTGCAGCATCATGGCAGTTGTAGATTAAACAGAGGCAAAGATGGCAGCTTCCTTGGCTGAAAATGATAGGAGGGTTTACTACCACTTTAAGTCTGTCGGACCATAAATTGCGATTTTGAGGACCGAAACGGATATCCGGCCACCCATAGGGATTATATGGCCCAATTTTTCCGCCATCACAAGATGAAAGAAAAATGGTGGTGGTAAACCACCACTGAATTCAATTATACAGCCCCCAACACTTCCAGAGGACCACACAATACCAGTGCATTTTTGTTTATTGAGTTGCATTGGGTCAAGTTAGGCAGCCTATTCAAAATGAATGAGCTATAACACACCCCAACACCCAAACACTTTGGTCCTGCTGCATCTTTTGCAGCATATTGGAATGCACACTGTTGAAGTTTCAGTAGTCAGTGACCACAATAATAGCGCTTGACATTGGTATAAGTGGACACAATAATAACCCCCAGTATTGGTGCCAGTGGAGGCAATAATAACCCCCAGTATTGGTGCCAGTGGAGGCTTCAATAACCCCCAGCATTGGTGCCAGTGGAGGCAATAATAACCCCAAGCTAGGGTTGCCACCTCATCCCTTTAAACCCAAACACATATGAATAACACAGGTTCTGAAGCTAATTGAATGCAGGTAAGGCAACCAAGTGAGTTTAATTACCACCTTAATCAGCCAGAGAACCTGTGTAATCCATATGTGTTTGGTTTTAAAGGGATGAGGTGGCAACCCTACCCCAAGCATTGATGCCTGTGAGTGCAACATTTTTAACAATAGATTAGTTTAAGCCAGTGGTTCTCAACTCCTGTCCTCAGGACCCACCAACAGGTCAGATGTTAAGTATTACCTTGGGGAGATGCAGACCAGAATACTGCAATCACTGAGCAGCAAATTATATCACCTGTGATGCATTTCAGTTATCTTGCAAACCTGGCCTGTTAAGCCTCGTACACACGGGACGACGATCGCATACAGCAGGTGGTACTAACGACCGTTGTATGCGATATCGATCGTTCGTATGCGCGATTAGGACAGTCGAACATACGACGGTCGTACAAGGGAGTTGTATGAGCAGACTAGAAAACTTGGTCGTACCAACAAGCACTCATACGACCGTTGTATCGTGTGTACAGAGCAGTTAATACAACAAGTTGTATTGTGTAAAACACACATGCTCAGAAGTCAGGAACGGCCGGATGCTAATTACATGCACCTGAACGTTCTTCTGTGCTCGTACGATCGTGTAGTGCAGTCAGTATGCTAGATACAACAGGCAACATATCGTCGTCCCGTGTGTACGAGGCTTTAGTGGGTCCCGAGGACAGGAGTTGAGAACCACTGGTTTAGGCTTTCCTTCACTTTAAAGTGTAACTTAATTTTTTTTCTGGTGGGCTTGTCAAACCTTACAAGTCTTTAACTGTCCCCAATCCAGCAAAATATTGTTGACTGGATTGTACAGCTGCTTGTCAAAATCTTCCCCGCCAAGTTGTTGAATGCGCTCTGCACTTCCATTCCTTCATATGGACTTCTGGGTGTGTGCTCGTCATTACATCAGTGCAGGTGTTTGCATTAACTGAGGACTACCCATCCTCAAACACGCAGACACTAAAGCCTCGTACACACGGGACGACGATCGTGCTCAACACGTCGTACTCACGACCGTTGCATGCAGAATCGATCGTCTGTGGCGGCGCTTTCAACAGTTGAACGTACGACGGTCGTTCGTGGGAGTTGTATGTGCAGACTAGAAAACTTGGTCGTGTCAACAAGCTCGCATACGACCGTTGAGTCATGTGTAGAGCAGCTGTGTTCAACAAAGTTGTATTGTGCTAAACACGCATGCGCCAAGTCCACTTCAACTAACATGAAATTAGAAGGGAGCCCAAAAGGTGACGCTACTTCCTCATTATACGCTCGTTCGCGTCATCACGTTCGGCCGGCCGCAAGTTGTATGTACGACCGTCGTGTGCATGTCAGTAGGCTACATACGACCGTCAACGTACGATTCAACACGGTCGTACGCACGATCGTCGTCCCGTGTGTACGAGCCTTAACTGACACTGATACTAATTAAAAAAAAAAAAATCCTGCCCAAAATATACTGACCCTGACCTTTGACCCAAACACTAACCGTGGCATTGACCTAGATCAAACTTTGATCTAGGTATTTTTCATTAAATTTTTTTATACATTTTTTTTACACACAGTTACTTGTTTCTCTCTGCAAGGAGAGAGAAAGATACATGTGTCTTTCCTCTCCATTCACAGAGATAGAAACACAGGGGCGGGGTTCACAGTGATCAGGTGACCCAGAGTCGGGAGTTGGTTAGTACAGGACCCAGGGCTCCTGCTAAGACCCCAGTCTCTGTGCTGGGAGCACGCTGTACGGTGCTCTCCCAGAACAGATACACATACACTATATTGTCAAAAGTATTGGGACACCTGTTTTTACACGCACATGAACTTTAACCACTTCCTGACCAGGCCATTTTTTTGTGATACGGCACTGCATTGCTTTAACTGACAATTGCGCAGTCATGCGCCGCTGTACCCAAACTAAACTGATGTCCTTTCTTCCCACAAATAGAATTTTCTTTTGGTGGCATTTGATCACCTCTGCGGTTTTTATTTTTTGCGCTATAAACAAAAAAAAACGGCAATTTTGAAAAAAAATTTTTTTTTACTTTCTGCTATAGTACATATTGAATAGAAAAAATACTAATTTATTCATCAGTTTAGGCCGATATATATTCTTCAACATATTTTTGGTAAAAAAAATCCCAACAGGCGTATATTGATTGATTTGAGCAAAAGTTATAGATTATATTATAGATTTATGAACTTTTATTTATTTTTTACTGGTAATGGCGGTGATCTGCGATTTTTAGCGGGACTGCAACATTGCGGCGGACAAATCTGACCCATTTTGGGAACCAACAACATTATTACATTGATCAGTGCTATAAAAATGCACTGATCAATGTATAAATGACACTGGTAGGGAAAGGGTTAACACTAGGGGGCGACCAATGGGGTTAACTGTGTTCCCTGGGTGTGTTCTAACTGTAGGGGGGCAGGGACATGACAGAGACTGCTGTTCCCGATGACTGGGAACAGAAGATCTCTGACATGTCCTCTGTCAGAATGGGGATCCGTCTCTACAAGGTGATCACGGGTCGCCGGCGGACGTTGAGTGCGCCGGACCTGCGGCCGCTATCTCTTATGCACGGACCGCCGTACAGCTACGCCGATTCGCACAGGAGAGCTAACCTGCCGCCATAACGTAATGACGGCGGCTGGTCGGCAAGTGATTAATGACATCCCATTCTTCAGGGTTCAATATTGATTTGGCCCACCCTTTGCAGCTATAACAGCTTCAACTCTTCTGGGAAGGCTGTCCACAAGGTTTAGGAGTGTCTATGGGAATGTTTGACCATTCTTCCAGGTAAAAAGCCCAGTAAAGTTTGTCCGCATATATGCGTACTATCGCATGAAGGGGTTAAAGTTAGGTTTTTCTTCTTAAATTTCAAGTTTATCTGGTGGGCTTGTCAACTCCTGCTACAAGTCTAAAGGCTTGTACACACGATGCAACGATCGTATACAACAGGTCGTACGACCGTTGTATACTAATCCGACTGTTAGTACGCGTGATTAGAACAGCCGACGTACGACGGTCGTACAACAGGGGTTTGATGAGCAGACTAGAAAACTTTGGTAGTACCAACAAGCGGTCGTATGACCGTTGTATCATGTGCACAGAGAAGTTGGTCCAGCAAGTTGTACTGTGCAAAACACACATGCTCCGAAGTCAGGAACGGCCGGACACTAATTACATGCACCTGAACTTTCTCTTTATACGTTCATAACACGTCACTACGTTCGGCTTGGTCGTACGACCGCTTAGTGCATGTCAGTATGCGAGATACAACAGCCAACATACGATTTGGTCCATTTGGTCATACGACCATCAAACCGTGTGTACGAGGCTTTACTGTCCCTGATCCAGCAAAACTTGACTGGATTGGACTGGACTGACTTGAATGGGCTGCCTGCCACATGAGAAACGCACCAAAGAAGCTCAAGTATCACATTTTGGAACTGAGCCCAGCACTTTTGGCAACGCACGCCTTTTGTGTGTTTTGTGACGTGGAAAATGTGCAACAGAACAAGTGAGTGCTACCTATGTTTGGGTTGCCATTAAGAAATAATGGCACTGCAAGCGTGTTGCGCATGTTAGCCTGTTTTTCATGCATTCACAACAACGTGTTTCTGATACGCTCAGGTTTGAATGCAGCCTAAACACATAAAAACAAGAGTAATGGAGTAAACCTCCACCTATGGCCACCGGCATTGGTATCCAACAGGAGAGGAGCATTTGGTCAGGTGCTTGGAGGGAGGGCACACCTCACTTCCGGGTTTCCGTCTCTGCTCCTCACATATGATTCCAACTGCCACTGTGCAAATCTAAGGACACTGTTGCAAAGGAACGTGTTTCGGAGAAGCTGTCCCCTTCCCCACCCTGGCAAGAGTACATACCAACGTTAGTGAAATTACCCCGCACTGTACATGACAGGCCACAAGACTCTTGGAAGAATTAAAACTGTTAGGGGAAAGCCCACCAAAGCTGGATTTGGTCTTTAAAGTGACCCTGTCTAAAAGAGAAAATATACTGATCTTCTGCCGGTCATTTTCTTAAAATATACTGATCTTCTGCCGGTCATTTTCTTAAAATATACTGATCTTCTGCCGGTCATTTTCTTAAAAGGAATTCTTCTTATTGGCCACCAATGTAAGGCCCATTTTTTCCACTGCCTTCCAATAAATTGATTTTAGCAGGATTTCCTCGAGACCTGAAAACTTTTTTTAGGGGTCCTCTGGGGCAAAAAGGTTTGGAAAGGCTGGATCAATAATATACAAGTTCTGATTGGTTGTTATTACCTGCGACACTCTGTTATATTATTCCAAAGAAAAGTGATGTTCTAACTCAGACTTGTCAAAGTTGAATAAAACAGAGGGACAAACTGTATAGAACAACCCATCAAAGGGGCACAGTGCAGCTACTGAGAGCAGCGCCAACCTCATTTCCAAACTACCTAAACAATATAATTCTCCAAAACTAATTTACCACTTAGGCTACTTTCACACTGGGGCTGGCGGGCAGTAGCGGTAAATCCCCGCGCCGCTATGCAGGCGGGTGCGTGGCACTTTTAACCCCCCACAAGGGGTTAAAACGGGGTTAAAAGTGCCGGCGCTCAGCGCTACCGAGGCGGTGTGCAGCCACTTCGGCAGCGCTTGCCATTCATTTCAATGGCAGGGGTGGTAGAGGAGCGGTATATTACCGCTCCCCTCACCGCCTCAAAGATGCTGCTTGCAGGACTTTTTGTAACGTCCTGCAAGCGCACTGCCCCAGTGTGAAAGCACTCAGGGCTTTCACATTGGGGTGGATGGGGGGGACTTTTGAGGCGCTTTACAGACTCTATTTTTAGCTAAATAGCATCTGTAAAACGCTCCAGTGTGAAAGTAGCCTTAATGGCTCTGTAATATGTCTATTTTTCATCAAATCCCTTTTTAACTTTTGCTAACATCCTCCATGAGCTCCTGAACCTCTCTTTTTCTTCCTCAATGCAGTTTGTTTGGAATGAGCAGTACACTTATCCCTCGGCTCGTACACACGGTGTTGTACGACTGACTGGTCACTGCACATTCAACAATCGGCTGTTGGCGGTTGTGTCTAGCGCACTGACTTGAGTCAAGTAATCGGCCAACAAAGCCGAACGCAGTGACGTGTTACGAGCGTATAAAGAGGAAGTTCAGGTGAATGTGATTTGTGAATTAGAAACACAGGTTTACACGACCGAACACTTCCTGGATTCTGAGCATGCGTGTTTTGCACTTCCAACTTTTGATGGGCCAGCTTTTGTACAGACGACATAGCTTGTTGGCCAACAAAAGTTTTCTAGTTTGCTCAGCCAACTTCTGTTGTACAACTGTTGAACGTCGGCTGCTGTAATCGCGCGCACCAACGGTCGGATTATCGTACAACAATAAGCTGTTGTACAACCGTTGTTGTACCACCGTTGCACTGTGTGTACTGGCCATTAGTTGTGGTCATGTACACTGCTCTATGCACACTACAAATCCCATAGTCCATCTCAGGAACGAGAAAGAGAGGGCGGCTACGCTCCTAGGTAGAGTGGGACCATGGGGCAAGCACATAGCCACCCTCTAACAGCAAGTCCGATCACAGCAGCAGCAAAAAAAAAAAAAAAATTGGAAATTTGGAGGAGGCTGAGAGCAATAGAAGGGACTTTTTTCCTGAGTTAGGACTATATGCGTGAATTTTCTTTTTTAAAACCAGAGTTTAGTGTCACACACTGTTGACTTACATATAAATAGTTATAGCCTCAACTACAAGATTTGCATATTATTAGTGATTAAAAGACAGAAAAGTTTTTTTCTTAAAGCGGTATTAAGCCTGTCCAAAGGTTCAAAGTATTTGCTGTCCAAAGGCACCCCCTGTGCTCCTTCATCCAGAGTGGGGCATCTCTAATACAGGAGGTGGGTTACTGGGCAGATCACCAGGTGAAAACAATGTTTAAAAATCTTAAAAAAAGAAATCGAATGCAGCCACCTCATTTACACCTACAAGATTTGCATATTAGTGATTAAAAGCCAGAAAAGTGTTTTCTTAAAGCAGTATTAAGCCCCAGAACAAACATTTTTTATATTGCAGCTTACCCATTCTTAGATGTGGTGGCTGCATTAGTTTTCTCTTCTAGGCTTTCCTTCCTTTATTTCTATCTGGTGATCCAGCCAGTGAGTATGTTGATTTTCAACAGGACAAGCTCTCCTAAAAAATGTATCGGTTAAGAATGTTGAGACAAACCATTTACCACTGACAGGGGTGCTTATAATGATCAACTTTTATGTATTCATGTAAAACCTTTATCCCAAAAGGAAAAAAAAAAACTGTTGCTGTAACTGGTTGTGTAACTGCAGTGTAAGCTAAGTTTAGCTTCAATTTGTTAGTGTATATATATTTATTAGTACACCTAACCAGGGCTTTTTTTTAAGCCGCCCGAGCGTTAGCGGTAAAACGGCGCTAATTAGCGGTGTTTTACCGCATGTTATAGTGGCGCAATTTGGGCGGCGGCGGTGCACTTTTAACCCCCCACAACGGGTTAAACAGGGGTTAAAAAAGTGCCAGTTTGCAGCGCTCCCGAAGCGTTGTTCAGGCGCTTCGGGAGAGCTGCCCCATTGTTTTCAATGGGCAGGGGCGGTATAGGAGCGGTGAATACACCACTCCCACACCACTGTAAAGATGCTAATTGCAGGACTTTTTTTTCTGTCCCGCAAGCCCACCGCCCCAGTGTGAAAGCACTTTGGCTTTCACACTGGGGTGTATTGGGGGATGTTTTTCAGGCGCTTTTTAGGTGCTATTTTTTGCGCAAAAGCGCCTGAAAAACGCCTTGGTGTGAATGGGGTCTAAGAGAATAGGTGCATGTACCACCTTTGTCACCCTTTGTCTCAGCCATGTACTCACCTCTGAGCACTATCTTTTGGTTCCACCCCCTACACGCCTAACAGTACTGGCCCTTTAAGAGAATACAGAACCAAGTATCATGTTTTGGTACTGAGTAATTTGTATGGAATTTGATCATGATAACAAGAAAAGTAGTAAAATAGATCCCCTGCAATTAGCAACAATAGAACCCCACCCCCCACAACAATAGTTCCCCCAAGCAACAATAAATCCTCCCCTGCAACAATAGATCCCCCACAGCAAAATGCCCCCCCAGCAACAATAGATTCACCCCAGCAACAATAGATTTCCCAGCAGCCAGAATCAATAGACCCTCCAGCAGCCAGCAACAATAAGTTTTCCCTCAACTGTAGATTTCTCCCAGCAATATACGACCCCCTAGCAACAATAAATCACCCACCATGAACAACAGATCACATGAATCATCCAACAGCAACAATAGACCCCACCTTTGCCCCCGACAATAACAGACCCCTGGCAACAAAAGATCCCCTCAGCAAAAATAGATCCCCCAGCAGCCAATATCCATAGGTCCTCCAGCACACCCCAGCACCCCATACCATTACATACATTCAGTGCCGGAAATGCGTTGCCCTGCATTCCCGCTGAAAAAAAGCCCTGAATCTAACACTCCTCCCCTCCCCCAATATTGGCAATACTGCTGTCCAAAGGTGCACCCTGTGCTCCTTCATCCAGAGTGGGGGGGGTCTCTAATACAGGAGGTGTGTTACTGGCCAGATCACCAGGTAAAAATAGAGGCAAAAAAGCCTAAAAAAAGAAAACAAATGCAGCCACCACATCTAATGATTGGTAAGTTGCATTGGTGATGCATTTTATTAGATATAAGACAGTCTTGGACATAATGGAGGCAAGGGTCACAAAAACTCCAGTTGGACATCCCTGATGCAAACGGTAAATGAAGTTTATTACTTCTAGCTCCTGGAGGTACATAGGAGCAGGCCATTCTGACTCCAGTCATTTAGATCATGTCGGTGGGTTTGCAGCAGTGTGACCCCTGTAAGCAGCAAACTCCTACCAGCAGCCCTCAGTGTCAGGACTCACGGCTGCTGTGGAGGGTCCCTACTCAGAGGCTGTTCAGGGAGCTCATAAAATTTAAAGATGAAAGCAGAAACAGACAGGGAAAGCCATGGGTCAGCCAATCCACCCCGCCTTCTATTTCAGCTACAACTTCAAGACACCTCATTAAACACAAGAGCTTCCAATAGACAACACACAACAGAGGAAACACACAAGAGAGCCATTCACAGCTACACGGCCATTGTCCTCCATTCACATGAGCCCCTGGTTTCCTTCACTGGCCTGAGCCGGCTCCTGTGACCGAAATGTATAGGACACGTTACAGAACGCGCAAACAGCTTTAATGTGGACCCTTACCCCCTATACAGAAATACTGAGGGTGCGGGCATCAATATATGCCCATCAATGAACATCACTTAAGCCATTTCTTAGGTGAAAGAATGTTTTCTTCTTCCAGGTTCCCCCAGTGTTGACGTGGTGCCAGCCGCACAGGTGAACTCTGGGAAGGCTATGTCAACTCTGCCTTCCAGGGAAACCTTGCCTGATCTTACGCATACTCCATAAGAGATCAGGATGGCTTGTTATTGAAGAATTGCAAGCCACACCAGATCATGTATGGTGCATGAGATCTGGTGCATGAGCCATATGTAATCTGGAGCAGTTTAGCATTGAACTATATGCCACCTTGCTTTGTGCACTGGTCCGGATCATTTGGTGGAGGGGGGATTATGGTGTGGGGTAGTTTTTCAGGGGTTGGGCTTGGCCCCTTAATTCCAGTGAAGGGAAGTCTTAAGGCGTCAGCTTACCAAGATATTTTGGATAATTTAAGCTCCCAACTGGGAACAGTTTGGGAATGGACCCTTCCTGTTCCAACATGACTGTGCACAAAACAAGGTCCATAAAGACATGGATGCTGACACCTTAAGAGTTCCCTTCACTGGAACTAAGGGGCCAAGACCAACCCCTGAAAAACAACCCCACACCATAATCCCCCCTCCACCAAATAATTTGGACCAGTGCACAAAGCAAGGTCCATAAAGACATGGATGAGCGAGTTTGGGGTGGAAGAACTTGACTGTCCTGACCTCAACCCAATAGAACACCTTTGGGGTGAATTAGAGCGGAGACTGCAATCCAGGTCTTCCCGTCCAACATCAGTGCCTGACCTCACAAATGCGCTTCTGGAAGAATGGTTAAACATTCCCATAGACACTCCTAAACCTTGTGGACAGCCTTTCCAGAAGAGTTGAAGCTGTTATAGTTGCAAAGGGTGGGCCAACTCAATATTGAACCCTACGGACTAAGACTGGGATGCCATTAAGGTTCATGTGTGTGTGTGTAAAGGCAGGTGTCCAAATACTTTTGGTAATATAGTGCACATATATATATATATATATATATATATACAGTATCTCACAAAAGTGAGTACACCCCTCACATTGTTGTAAATATTTAATTATATCTTTTCATGTGACAACACTGAAGAAATGGTGAGTGTACATCTTGTATAACAGTGTAAATTTGCTGTCCCTCAAAATAAGTCAACATACAACCATTAATTTCTAAACCCCTGGCAACAAAAGTGAGTACACCCCTAAGTGAAAATGTCAAAATTGGGCCCAATTAGCCATTTGTGCTCCCCGGTGTCATGTGACTTGTTAGTGTCACAAGGTCTCAGGTGTGAATGGGGAGCAGGTGTGTTAAATTTGGTGTTATCGCTCTCACTCTCTCATACTGGTCACTAGTAGTTTAACATGGCACCTCATGGCAAGGAACTCTCAGAGGACCTGAAAAAAAGAATTGTTGCTCTACATAAAGATGGCCTAGGCTATAAGAAGATTGCCAAGACCCTGAAACTGAGCTGCAGCACAATGGCCAAGACCATAAAGTGGTTTAACAGGACAGGTTCCACTCAGAACAGGCCTTGCCATGGTCGACCAAAGAAGTTGAGTGCACATGCTCAACATCATATCCAGAGGTTGTCTTTGGGAAATAGATGTATGAATGCTGCCAGCATTGCTGCAGAGGTTGAAGGGTCGGGGGATCAGGCTGTCAGTGCTCAGACCATACGCTGCACACTGCATCAAATTGGTCTGCATGGCTGTCATCCGAGAAGGAAGCCTATTCTAAAGATGATGCACAAGAAAGCCCGCAAACAGTTTGCTGAAGACAAGCGCACTAAGGACATGGATTACCGGAAACCATGTCCTGTGGTCTGATGAGACCAAGATAAACTTATTTGGTTCACATCGTGTCAAGCGTGTGTGATGGCAACCAGGTGAAGAGTACAAAGACAAGTGTGGTTTGCCTACAGTCAAGCATGGTGGTGGGACTGTCATGGTCTGGGGCTGCATGAGTGCTGTGATCCCCTCCATTCGGAGAATGGGCGCAGGGCAGTATTCCAACATGATAACGACCCCAAACACACCTCCAAGATAACCACTGCCTTGGACTGGACAAGCATGTCTCCAGACCTAAACCCGATTGAGCATCTGTGGGACATCATCAAACGGAAGGTGGAGGAGCGCAAGGTCTCTAACATCCACCAGCTCTGTGATGTTGTCATGGAGGAGTGGAGGAAGACTCCAGTGGTAACCTGTGAGGCTCTGGTGAACTCCATGCCCAAGAGGGTTAAGGCAGTGCTGGAAAATAATGGTGGCCGCACAAAATATTAACACTTTGGGCCCAATTTGGAGTGTACTCACCTTTGTTGCTAGCGGTTTAGACATTAATGGCTGTGCGTTGAGTTGTTTTGAGGGAACAGCAAATTTACACTGTTATACAAGCTGTACACTCACTACTTTACATTGTAGCAAAGTGTCATTTCTTCGGTGTTGTCACATGAAAACATAAAATAAAATATTTACAAAAATGTGAGGGGTGTACTCACTTTTGTGGGATACTGTATATATATATATTATTATTATACAGGATTTATATAGCGCCAACAGTTTACACAGCGCTTTACAATATAAAAGGGGGGCAATACAGGGCCCTCTTAATCCTCTTAAGAGGATTAAGAGGGCCCTGCTCAGAAGAGCTTACAATCTAATATATATACAGTATATCCTGTATTATAATAATAGTGACATCAGGAATGATCACACCCCTATACATTATAACGTAGACCTGGAAAGTGGTGACAACGGTCCTGTAAAATTTATTTTGAGTGTTAGAACACCAATCCTGTAAATTTTATGTTATTTTTGGAGAGCAGTGACATTTATATTGGGAGTGTAGTAATGTAACTCCATGTAAAACTATAATCTATGAAACACAGTTATTGGCTCACAAACCCTCTGACAGACCACAATAACACAATACGCAATTCAAAAAAGGAATATACTGTATATAGACCACACCATTACCCCTTGTAATCTATAACCAGTATTACCGGTATTCCTCTTTCACTGTAAAATATAACCAATATGAAGGTCATAATGTCATTCCTGAAAGAATTTATGTTTAGAAAGACATGCTAATAGTTCAAGTGAAAGTAAGCTCTTAAAACATATCTATGGTCAAAATGTACTATTATATATCCATTTGCATATTGCATTTCAATTATTCTAGGCTACTCTTAAAAATATGAATGATCTTTGTAAAGTTACTTTGTGAACATCCCACACATTTACTTCCTTGAATTCTGTGATCACGATGCCCTGTGGGTAGGCACTGCTGCGTCATATATTTCTCAGCATGCCTTTTGAACCACAGAGGTGCTGAGAGGAGTTTCAGGAGGCGGAGTCAGTACAGGAATCACTACTTGCAGGCAGCAGGCTACCATGGGATATGTAGTCTTTAGAAAAAGTAGTAAACCTAAAAACGACTAAATTTGTTTTTGCATCGCAAACTCTTCCAAGGTTTTGTAATATGTAAGGTAACTTCCATCCACTCTTTCTTCTCCTCTTTTCTATTATATTAAACAACTTTCCCTTGTTCAGTGGTGGCTGGTGAGGTTTTAGGATGGGTATTAGGATCCTCCTACTTTTCATAAGCCCCACCCCTTATATAATCCACCCACTCCATCCCCTGTATTCCACATATTGTGTCAGGAGTATACAGCTCAGCATCACAGGACAGAGTATACAGTTCAGTATCACAGGTGGGGTATATTGCAACCAGTAACACAGTATGTAGCCAGTAACACAGGTAGGGGTATATTGCAGCCAGAGTAACTCTTCTAATAGCACTGATCAATGTAATAATGTCACTGGTCCCCAAAAAGTGTCACTTGGGGTTAGATTTGTCCACCGCAATGTCGCAGTCCTGCTAAATATCGCAGATCGCCACCATTACCAGTAAAAAAAATAAAATAAATATAAGTCCTAATCAATATACGCCTATTGCAATTTTTTTTACCAGAAGAATATATACAGTATCTCACAAGAGTACACCCCTCACATTTTTGTAAATATTTTATTATATCTTTTCATGTGACAACACTGAAGAAATGCCAGTGTTGAGTTGTTTTGAGGGGACAGCAAATTTACACTGTTAGGCTCCATGCACACTGGACGCTATAGGGCTCTTTCAGCGTCGGGCAGGAGACGCTGCTCACAAAACGTTCTATTTGCAGTGTTTTGTAAGCAGCGTTTAGCTGCGTTTAGCTGTGTTTTTCCTGCGTTTTTTGGCTTTTTTTTTTTTTTACTTCATTGGCTTCCATTGACAGCAAAAAAACGCCAGACTCCGATATACCGGCGTTTAGCGGCGTCTGGCGTTTTTTGTTGTCAGGAGAACGACTTTTGAACGCCAATTCAGGGCGTTCAGATAACAGCCCAAAAACGCCACTGCTGATAAAAGACAATAAACGACCATGTGTGCATGGACCTATAGGATAAAATAAAGTGGCGTTTTTGGGCTGTTAAAAAAAACGCCAAAACGACCAAAAACTGACATTTTTGAGATACAGTGTGCATGGAGCCTTATACAAGCTGTACACTCACTACTTTACATTGTAGCAAAGTGTCATTTCTTCAGTGTTGTCACATGAAAAGATATAATCAAATATTTACAAAAATGTGAGGGGTGTACTCACTTTTGTGAGATACTGTAATTCATTTTTGTTATTCAAAGCAAACTCCTCCATCCATCCATGTCTCCATGCTTTATTTTGCTGAGAAATCATTTTGAAAAACACCCTCTGGCATTTCTGGCAGTGGCCATCTTGAGAGAGGGCAGATGATTCATGTAGAATTTACTTACTGGAATCCGTCTGCCCTTAGCTCAGGCATTGGCTGAACTGAGAACCCTCCCTCCCCTCCTGGAGACTCCTGGGATGTATGACATAGCTTGCCTAGGCATCAAAACCAAGAAGTAAATAAAGAAATAGAAAACAAAGTTTAAATCAAGTAAATATAATATAACTTTCTTATCTATTTACTAATGCTAGCGGCATAAGGATTAGAAATAGTCAATGTTGATTGAGAGAGTGCGGTTCCGCTTTATGGAAGTTTAAAGTGGATTGTCAAACATATATTGTTTGTATTGTTATTTCAATGCTGATATTATAACTTTTAAGTGTATGATGTGATTATAGATATCCTTTACATTTTTTTATTTGCTCCTTTTTGGTAGGTAAAAGAAACCATTCACAGCATATTATTTTTATCTGACCGACGTGCAAAAAAAAGCAGATGTTCATCCAGCCTGAAATCTTGTGAGCTGATCACTTCCTGTACTCTCTGCCTCTGGACTGTTATCAGTTAGCATTGTTCCCCGCTATCTCAGTAGACTACAAAACACCTCCTCCTGTTATGGAGAAGAGAGGGAGGTGTTACAGTATGTAGTCATAACACAATTCTTTATGGTTCTAACACACTTCCAGTCCTAGAGTGACAATGCTGCTCAGTACAGTTGTCACCCAAGGACAGTAAGAGAGTCAATGGCAGAATTACCTGGTTAAAATAAAAAATGTAAGAAAAGGACCAATAAGCTGCAATACCATCAGTTTTTGTTCTTGGGTTTAGATAGCAGTATTAAACCCAAAACCACAAATGTAATATATTACAGCTTACCAGTCATTAGATGTGGTGGCTGCAGTCCTTTTCTTATTTCCCCTCTGTTTTCACCTGGTGATCTGCCCACTAACACCTGTATTAGAGCACCCCCACTCTGGATGAAGGAGCACAGGGGGCACCTTTGGACACCAGAAGTGGTAGTCTGGGGAGGGGGGTGTTAGATGCACTAGCAAATTTAGATACACTAACAAATTGAAGCTAAACTCCAGCTTGCACTTCATAAGCAGTTACAGTAACATCCAATTGCAGATCCCCTAACCTAATACCATGCCACCTGACACCCATAAAGCCCCTGAACCTCCCATAATTGCCCATAGTGCCCCTTAATCCCCCCAGTGCCCCCAAGCCCCCCGAGAGTCCTCAGCCCCCACAATACTGCCAAGCCTCCCAAGCCCTTTGCAGTATCCCTACCTTGCTGGAAAGCCTTCAGCCCCTCATAGTGCCGCAATTTCAACAGTGTCCAACCATGCCTCCCAAATATCCACAGTGCCCCCTACCCCCTGCAGTGCACCTGCAAAGGTCACCCGCCTCCAGGAGAGACCTCTGTCACCTCCTGAGACCAATTACCCACAATTGTCCCCAGCCCTTTCCAGAAAAAGCATCCTCTACAGGGCCACAAAGTCTGCTGCAACAGCCCCTAACCCCCTCTAGAATCCCTATCCCTCTACAGTGACACCCAACCCCTCCCAGAGCCTTCCAGCATTTCAATACATATTTTGCATTCCTATAATTTTATTGTGTTCTTATAAACTTTTTTTTTTTTTAAACTCTTGGGGCATGGAATCGTTTGGAAGAATTTCCTGGGCCTTGGTCTCAATAAGGTAAAGAACCACTAGGTTAGAATGTTGACCGCTATGTCCCACCACTTGGAACACAATAATAGGTTTCCTGGAGATGCCTCTCACTCAGATTCCACTTTAATATACTGAGATGTGTGAAGCTGGGACTCTATTGTACGTTGGATCAGGAATCTGGCCTGTGCCTGTAGGTTCTCAGTAAGCCCTGAGAGGTTCATCCCCACACGTATCCCAGCTGACGTCCCTATGGTTGTGTCCCCCGGGGGCCGTCAGAGCCGTTCTTTAATCCCTAAAAGATGATGAGGGGGACAACAATGGCCGTGGCAGAGCAGCACCCGCACCACAAACAGCTAGAAAAGGCTCCTTGTCTCAGGTCAGGGGAATGAAAGGGCGAGCTGAGGCCTTTCTCATGCAGATAGGCCGCATTCTGACCTCACTAACACACACATAATATGGTGGCAAGGCCTCATGCCGAGCCTTTATTGACATAATAGTGTGAAATAGCTAATCATATCCAGGTCTCCAAAGAGCACTACCAGCAGTTACAAGGTCCATGGGACGATACGAGCGATACCCAGTCCTACCCCATCCCCCCACCCCACCCCCAGCCCCAGCTATAGCTGTAAACATGTTTTCAGCAGATCAAACCACAGAATAGTGGATCCATTACCTACCTGTATAAACATGAGGGCCAGGGTCAACACCACAATATCCAATGTCATTCTTAAGTCTTTTAAGCTAGAAAAACCTTAAAAAGTGATTGTACAATATACTTTAGGGTCACCATACGTGTTACAATCTGACCATAAAATCTTTGTACAATCAACTTTAGATTTCCCAAAAATTATATGAGGGCCTACCTAAGATATCCAATTAATTCATGAACATCCTGTGTACTGTACTGATATGGAATTGACAGATACGTCAGAATTCCTGTTATCTTACTCGTACAGTACAGGGTACAGGTATTGATAGACCATGGGCTATATGCTGCTACCTTCAGCGCAATATAACCCAATATAACCCATGGCCCATGACTACATGTCCCATGCCCTGTACTCCAAGATATGGAATGCACAGGTGAGTCAAAAAATCCTATGTATTGCTTTGAATCAAAGGCTGCATAATATAGAACAGGGGTCTACTTTTCAGTATATATTTAAAAAATATGCACAGGCTGAAAAAATCCCCAACAGAGCTCCTCTTACATCAGGGTCCCCATCATCATCCCCCCTTACATCAAGAATCCCATCAGCATCCCCCCTTACATCAGAGTCCCATTTTACATCAGGGTCTTCCTTACATCAGGGACCCCTCTAGAGTCTACCCATACATCAGGGTCCCCAAATGAGTCTCCCTTTACCTCAGGGTCCCCATCCGAATCATCCTTACACTAGGTTCCCTATCAAAGTCCCCATTACATTAAGAGTCCCATCAGAGTCCCCTCTTACATCAGGGTCCCCATCAAACTCCTACTTACATCAGCCTCCCCATCAGAGTCCCCCTTATATGAGGGTCCCCATCAATGTCCTCCTTACATCAGGGCCCCCTTTAAAGTTTACTCTTACATCAGGGTCCCTATATGAGTCCTCCTTACAGCAGGGTTCCCATCAAAGTCCCCCCTTATATCAGGATCCTCATCATAGTCCCCCTTACAACAAGGTCCCTATCAGAATCCCTCCTTATATCAGGGTCCTCTTTACATCACCACAAGAAACAACTGATCAGAGGAGAGCTCCAGGCACCGCATCCTATGCAGATACTAAGGGGTAGATTTACTAAAACTGGTGCACTCAGGATTAGCTGCAAATGTGCATGAGGTCCAATCAGCTTCTAATTCCAGCTTGTTCAATTAAGCTTTAACAATAAAACCTGGAAGTTGATTGGTTTCTATGCAGAGTTTCACCAGATTTTGCACTCTCTAGCTTTAGTAAATCAACCCCTAAGAAACAAAAAAAATGAGCTAAAGGAACTGGGATTTTTAAAGTGCCAATAATTGTATTAAAACATAAGATAAAAATCCATAATTTCTATTTAATCTATATCAAACTTTAAAATACTTTCAAGTTGATAAAAATTCATAAAAGCATTATTCATGAAACAAACTTTAAATTAAAGTGTCCACAACAAGTGTACACCGTTTTACTGTAGATTGTCATGGGGTAGCAATCTCAACATGTTTCGCCTATTACGGGCTTCCTCAGAAGATAAAGTACCATGCCAAAACACAACAATCTGGCTGGGAACCAAATCAAAGAATGTTCTGAAAAAAACAACTCTGTCGGTAAGAGGCGGCGGCCTGCATCCATCTAAACGCTGAAATGGCCAATTAGACATGTTGTTTTTTTCAAGTAGCATTGAGATTCATTGAGGGTCAGTCCAGTTTAAATCTTTATATACTTTTGGATTATTTAACCTAAAGCGTACTGGTCTTGGGTATGCCTCCTGCGGCTAACCATATACCATCTTGGTGTTCTTGGGGGGAGTGATTGCTGTTTCTTGCTGGGTGCCGCCCCTCTTTTTTCAGAAAATCATTGTGAAAGTCAACTGGTCCTGGATATCCCTCCTGCCACCAATTATACACCACCCTGGTTACCTTGGGAGTTTGGTCGCTGTGTGCTGCTTTTTTCAGAACATTCTTTTATTTAGTTCCAAGCCAGATTGTTGTGACTGGTGTGTTGTACTTTATATCTCCTGAGGAAGCCTGTATTAGGTGAAACATATCAAGATTTATACACCATGACAATCTACAGTAAAACTGTCCATAAACGTAAAAATGCAAATATAAGAGCAACGCAGTCATATATAAATGTAAACCGTGTGACCAATAAAAAACACAGCGGCTCAACCAGCCCAATAAATAGTGTCCAAATTCCAAAATGTCCACCTCTTGTGCAAACTCAAAAGTAATGGTTGATTAAAAAAAAACTTCAATGTGTTCGGTGATCAGCTCCAGTCTATGACCCCACCACAGAGTCATAAAGACCTCAATGACCTCCACTTTAGATGGTGCAAAACTTGGAAGACTTCTCCAAATGGCACCCCTGAATCACATTCCTCCACTTCTTAACTCTCATTCAACCATAGACCATGTCATGAAAATAGAAATGGAGAAACCATAGTGCTCTCTGCTTTAAGCAATTTATTAAAATTGAATCATGAGATTAAAAACACTCACAAAAGTGATAAAAACAGGCAAAACAGTCAGCTCACCACGCTGAAGCCAATAGCATGTAACAACATCACGGAAAACAGCTCCTTCCACCTGTAGGCGTTACGCCCACTAGCAGGCTTCTTCAGCAGATCCTTTTTACCTCTGTTAGTAGGCAATAGTCTCTATCAAAGCCTCCCTTACACGAGGGACCCCATCATAGTCAACCCTTACATCAGGATCTCCATCAGAGTCCTCCTGACATCATGGTCCCTGTTAGAGCCCTTTTTATATTAGGGTACTATCAGAGCCCTCCTTACATCAAGATCCCCCTCAGACTGTTACATGGAAGGGGGTGGGGTAATTGAAGCGGGGACCATAGGCAGCCTCTGCTGACCTTAATCTTTAATTTGTGCACAGAAAAGTGGAACTTTAGTCAGAAAATTAAGTTCTCCTAGCTCACTTCAGGCTGGCCCCTTTTACAGGTACAGCTATGCAAAACATCATAAACAACTGCCTTTACTGTTTGAAATCCAATAATAGACTGCCTCACCCTGCTCTGCACATGCTCAGTTGCTTTCTCTTTTTATGCACTGTGCCAAATTTGTAGAGAACATTCTGCTGACAGACTAAAGATTTACTGCTGTTCAGGGTCTCTGGGCTACAGCAAAATGGCAGCCTCCAGCAAGAAGAAACAGTAACAACGCTGGAGGCAATTTGCAGTACACACTATTTTGGTAGCATAATTATTCATGAGGAATGTATGTTCCTTGCTGAAGAATATTATTTTTTATCAAGTTGTTATAGGTAAAGTTCCGCTTTACGAATAGACCACAGGCCCTAGCTTCAGAAAACAATACATCTGTTTCTATTTTATGCTTTATTTTATATTAAATGATGCTTCTTTTTGTTATTCCTCTTTGGCCCAGATCTGGCCAGGATGGCGGCGCTTTCATGTTGAATCCCACACCCTCTCCATGGGGTTAAGCCGAGGTGAACACATTAACTGGAAGATTCTGGGTCATTTCACAAGCTTTTGCCCATTACATGGGATTCTGAATGTAGCATCAGGCATTTCAATGAAGTGTTACCGGATGGGGCACAATATAGAGCCCTGAAAATGAGCCACAGGGTGAGGCCGGGACACAGAGCCACTCGGGAACATGGAACTTTTTTTTTATTCTCCAGAAACTGTGAAGAATCTATTTCCACCATTGAGACAATATAAGATCTGTTAAAAAAGGAATTAGTGCCACATCCCTATATATACCAAAAAAAATGGGGAAAAAGAAATAAATAAGTCTAGCCTGTCAGACTTTGGAGGCACACCACGTTACATTAAAATACTACTTCTTTTATTAATGGACAACATACATAAAATATTTCCATTGTATTGTACACAGTCTTTATAAGCACCATTGTGCTTAGGGACATTCATACCTTTCAGCAGAAGCAGCAGCATGTAGCAATGCTTATCATTAACAAAAGCCTTTTTTTAAAATAAAATATTGTATTCACTCTTTTTTCATCCTGTCTTGTATCTAAATACTGCTGATTTCCTCCAGCCTTTTGCAGCCACTTCCTTTTCCTGTGAGGAGGCAATATGACACCTCTTCATCACCTGTTTAAATCCCATAAATGCCGCACCACCGCAGTTCTGGGGCCATTGGGGAGAAACCCCATTCACTTGCATGGGTCACATTCAGCTGGGTGGGGGCAGTAAAAACATGACTCGTGTTTTTACCCCCCAATCTCAAATGTAAATGAAGCTTTATGATCTCTAACTGAGGTCCATGTGACAATTTAATCTATCCATTTCACTTTGTGGGAGTCAGGGCCGGCCCTACAATGGGTCCCAGTGGGCCCATTGGACCCATGCAGCACTTTGAGAGGGGTAGCAAACTGAACCACTGCCACCACTCCTACTCATCTATTTACCCAGCAAAATGACAACCAAAATTTTTTTTCCAGCAGTTTTGTGTGTCATGATGGCAACTGCCCCCCCAGGGCCCGCTCCAGTCAGCCCCTATACTACCCTAGCCCGCCCCTATACTACCCTAGCCTGTCTATATACTACCCCAGCCTGCCCCTATACTGCCCAAGCCTGTCTATATACTACCCTAGCCTGTCCATATACTACCCTAGCCTGCCCCTATACTGCCCTAGCCTGTCCATATACTAATCCAGCCTGCCACTATACTGCCCTAGCCTGTCCATGTACTTCCCTAGCCTGTCCATATACTAGCCCGCTTATATACTACCCTAGCCTGTCCATATGCTACCCTAGCCTGTCTATATACTACCCTAGCCTGTTCATATAGTACCCTAGCCTGCCCATATACTACCCTAGCCTCTCTGGAGGTATAATAGAAACCTGATTTCTCCATAAGATGTATCTATCACTTGCCTATGCTATCACGGGGGGGGGGGGGATACTAGCCCCCCATGATAGCAATAAAGTTAAATGAAAAAAAAAAAAGTTTACAAATCAATTATAATAAAATAAACTTAAAAGCACCTTTGTCTCCTCTGTACACACCCCAATGCACATATGCAGCATAGGGTGTCCACAGGCACAGTATGTAAACACAAAAGTTTGAGCAAAGGTAATAATTGCAGGGCCATCATACATGGTTAAAGCGGACCTTCTCGCTAACTATGAAGATGTTCTCCCCTGCCTTAGAAATGGAAAATCTTTTTTTAAGGACTTATTTGTGCTTTTCTTGCCTAGGCGAGAATTTGTCACCACCCCTGGCCCATGCGCAGATGTGCCGAAGGGCTCAGATCTAGAAAGAGCCCTGTGGAACACTTGTGGATTACCGGGGTAGCCAGTATATGCACATGCACAGAGTTTGCCACGCACGCGCAAATGCCACTAATACTGAAGCTAGAAACCTCCCCTGTCTTTGCGCATTTCCACAGTGCCTGATGGGTTCTGCTCAGGGCCTCAAGGCCGGGCAAAGCCCAAGGGCGCATCTGTGCACACATCATAAAGGTGGCGCCCACTGAATGATGAGGCAGACTGATGTTCCTCTTTAAAGCAGAGTTCCACCCAGGTTAAAAGTCAGCAGCTACAAAAAGTGTAGTTGCTGACTTTTAACAATTCGGACACTCGTCTGTCCCAGGCTCCAACGATGCGGTCGCCCGAGGGTTCGTACTTCTCCCCCTCCCCTCGACGACTCCAGCATCACAAGTGTGGGCATCCGGCTTTGGCTTCAAAGCCGGGTGCGCACTGCGCATGCACGAGTTGCACTGCGCCTTGTGAATGGCCCGCGTATCTTCTGGGACCTGTGGCATGTCCCAGAAGATCACCAAGAGGGAGGGTGAACTTCCTTCCGGAGCCGCGGCTCTAGGAGAGGAAGTGGACCTGGGACCCTGTGAAAACAGGGTCCCCGGTTCCCCCCCCACAAAAAAATGACATGCCTATTGTGGTGTGTCAGGGGGTCACATTCCCTTAAAGCGGAAGTTCCACTTTTGGGGGGAACTCCGCTTTAAAGTGATTGTAAACCCTTCCATATACCCAGTGAAGTGACTGGCCTCTGGTGATGACACAAACGTGAAATCACGGATCTGTACGTCATTTCATGCAATAGTTACTAGAGGGAGCGCACGTGCCGCCAGAGGCGTGATCGTGCGCTGATTGGACAGAGGGTAAGCCAATCAGCCGGTCCGGCAGACCCGATGTCCGCCGGCCATCCGCGATCATTCCCGAGAGAGGCAGAACAGCGGTCTGCCTATGTAAACAAGGCAGATTGCCATTCTGAAAGGGGAGAAGATAGAGATCTTGTGTTCCTACTGAGTAGGAACACCGATCTGTCTTCACCCAGTCAGAGCAACTCCCACATCATTAGCAAGCACCCCCTAGGGACACATTTAACCCTTTGATTGCCCCTGATGTTAGCCCCTTATTTGCCAGTGTCAATAGTACAGTAACAGTGCATATTTTTTAGCACTGATCACTGTATTAGTGTCACTGGACCCCAAAAAAGTGTCAGGTGTCAGATTTGTCTGCTGCAATGTCGCTGACATTAGTAAAAAAAAAAAAATGAATAAAAATGCCATAAAAATATCCCATAGTTTGTAGACGCGCAAACCAATCAATAGACACTTATTGGGATTTTTTACCAAAAATATGTAGCAGAATACATATTGGCCTAAATTGATGAAGAAATGAGATCTTTTACATTTTTTTTATTGGATATGTTTTATAGCAGAAAGTAAAAAATATTGTTTTTCTTTTCTTAAAATTGTCGCTCTTTTTTTTGTTTATAGCGCAAAAACATATATGGTGGCCCTTGACCTCCTAAGGAACTACAAGTACCAGGGTATCTTGTCAGCGCCAACGCGGCGAAGAGGGCCAGAGTCGCTAATCCTTAATGAACGCGCCCTACACACCCATATTCATGAGCACATATAGAGTTTTCTGTTCTCGCTCCTCTAATTGCTGCACTAAACACTTCCTCTCCCTGACGGCAAACGTTTCAGATGGCCGTAAGACGATTATTAAAGCGAAAGGAGGTGGATTACCCACAAGCGTCAGGACACAAGTAATGTAATAATTGCCTAAAATGTTTCCAGATGTCGGGTATTTTCTATTTGCTTGTAATGTCAGTAATTAGACTCACTAAATGAAGTAGGCCCTTTTTCACAAACGCAGCTTTATTTTGTAGCTGAAACGCAACACTGACCAAGAATTTCCAGCATCATCGGCAACCATTTTCCTGGCCGACAAGAGGTGACAGTTTTTTTTTTTTTTTTAATAATTTACAATTGTGGGTATTGAAGACTGGTTTGTAGCTGCAGCAAGGAGGGGAAAAAAAAGTTTTAGAAAACTTTCACAAAGTATTAGTGACCCCTGCTGGTCATGATGGCGTACAACTTCACAGTGGTCACACAAACCACAAAAATACTAAGATTGGTTTTCCAGTTTATAAAATGTACGTAAAATGGTTTTGCACATTTTTAAAATTTGTTTTCATGCATTATGGTAAGAATAAAAAAACAATTAAAGAAACGTGTATATTTTTTTTAGTCAGTAGTATTGAACTGTGTGAGCCACCGATGAATGCAAAAAAATCTGAACTTAAAGCGGAGTTCCACCCTGTTAAATGTCAGCAGCTACAAAAAAAGTGCAGCTGCTGACTTTAAACAATCGGACACTCACCTGACCCACACTCCAGCGATGCGGCCGCCCCAAGGCCCTCTCCTATTTGTTTATGGCATTCGGTGCAGCTGGCTACCCAGCATGCACCTCCCGATCTTGCGTCTGCACAGTAATGACACTGTGTGGCGCACTGTGATGATTACAGGTTGCAACAGCAATGGCGGCATCAGTGGAAATTCCTGCCCCATTGTTTTGGCAACCTGTCAATCAATTAATCCGGCGGTGTCCCAAACACAGTGTCTGCACTTCCTCCCGGTAGATCCTATTTCTCAAAAATGGCACCCAACTCCTTACAATCGTGTCATTTTTGGTCTTGAAATACAGCGAGATTTCACTATTAGGCTTCCTGAGGACTCATAGGATAGATGATGCCGATATCCCAGGAATCGCCTATTGATGGACCAGAAGTGCCAGGGGTCAGAGACTGGACATAGTACACAATATAGTCAGAGATTGCAGACATAATACAAGACATGCTCAGAGATTATGGACATGGTACAAGAGATATTCAGAGACTATAGACATGGTACAAGAGATGGTCAGAGACTGCAGACATGATACAAGAAATGGTCAGAGACTGCAGACATGATACAAGAGATGATCAAAGACTGCAGACCTGATACAAGAGATGGGTAGAGACTGTGGATATGATACAAGAGACAGTCAAAGACTGTGGACATGACACAAGAGATGGTCAGCGACTGTGGACATGATACAAGAGATGGTTAGAGACTGTGGACATGGTACAAGAGATGGTCAGCGACTGTGGACATGGTACAAGAGATAGTCAGGGACTGTGGACATGATACAAGAGATGGTCAGAGACTGTGGACATGACACAAGAGATGGTCAGAGACTGTGGACATGGTACAAGAGATGGTCAGGGACTGTGGACATGGTACAAGAGATGGTCGGAGACTGTGGACATGATAAATGAGATAGAGACTGCAGACATGATATAAGAGAAGGTCAAAGGCTGCAGACATGATATAACAGATGGTCAGAGACTGCAGACATGCTGCAGGAGAACCCCAGAGACTGTTAATATGCTATAGGAGTTGTGGAGACTGGGGACCTGCCTTAGGAAACAGTCATTGACTGTATACATGAGACAGCTAGAAATCCCTGCTTTGACAGGGAAATAGGCAAACCCAGATTAGCATGTGTAGGGGCCCCAAGGGATGGACTACAAGTACCTAAGGGCCACATGGGGCCCCTGGGCTGCAGGTTGGGCATCAGGGCACTAACAACTTTACCATCAGAAAAGCAAATACTGTGTTTTTCAACCCTTTACAGCATTATGTTGTTTGCCATGGTACAGCAGGTATGATGTCCGCTATGACTCAATAAGCGTCTGGTGGTGAACAGTGCTGTATGTAAGAAAAAGATTTGCAAAATACAAATGAAACCTGGGAAAATAAAGATGTAGTGTTACGTTTCTTTATGATCCCTTCTCTGCAGGAGGATGAGGTAAAGTAGATGGCTTGTGCCAGGGAATGTGTTTTACATTTCTTGTCCCCTCCCCGGCTCTCTCCCTCCACGGGAGACAGCGAAATTCAAAAGAAGAGTCGCAGAACCCCTCCTGAGCACGAACGCGTCATTTTCCAGACGCAGCATATTTCATGTCTTACATTAAAGATCTGTGCGCCAAGCGAACTGTGAGAGACCCGAGACTATCTGTCTCATATGCTGAATGCCAGACCCCCGACTCCAATACAGAAGGGCCCGATTATGAACTCTGGAACAAAAGTGAAGCCATTGTCTACAGCAACCAATCAGATTTACAAATTTTCTTTGGCAATGAGAGAAACCTGAAACCCGATTGGCTGCTATGGGCAATAACTGGAGTGAGATATCATATTTGGAAGGAGAGGTAGCATAGGCATGCACATGGGGTGTGCTGGGTGTTCCTGGGCACATCCTAATCACTATGTGTGGTGACGATTTCCCCTACTGCCCAGCCCCCCCCCCCCCCTTGTTGGCCACCCACCCCACTGCTGCTGGCTTCCCTCCTCTCTCCACGGCTGCTGTGGGGATGTTTCAGGATGGAGAGCAAGGGAAGGGGTTGTAATTTACCGGCCCCTTAATTTTCTAAATGAACACAGTGAACATACTTGCTCACTGTGTCCTTTCATAACTGAAGCATAGTAAACTGCGTTTACTATGCTTCAGTTTGTGAATGGTCAGAAAGCCACTCAGCACAGAGCACTTCCTATTCATTCACTGCCCGGTGCAGCTGATGCTGCAGAGAAAGGCATGTGTGTTTGAGCTTTGAGGTGCACACCCTAATGCAATAGGCTGCACACACCTCTGAGAGGTAGGAAGCACTGAATCCAAAAGTAGATCAATCCCACAGTCTAGAACAGTGGTTCTCAACCTTATTGAGACCATGGCCCACTAAATTCTAGCAAAACCTTTCACGCAAAAAAATCTATGGGAATACAAAATATGCATTGAGAGGCTGGAAGGCTCTGGATGGGGCTGAGTGCCACTATGGGATGGGGGTTCTGGAAGGAGTTAAGGGATTCTGCATCAGACTTGGTGGCCCTGTAAGGATGAGGTTTCCGGTGGGGCAACTGTAGGGAATCTCTAGGAGGCTGGGGACTTTGCAGGAGCACTGTGGTAGACTGTAGGGCCTTGTAGGAGCAGGTGGACATGATTGTAGGTTGAGGGCACTATAGGGAGGGCTGGCGCAATATAGGGAGCAGGTGGGCACTGCAGTCTCTTAGAGGGTCTGGGGGCATTGTGGGAGGTTGAGGGGCACTGCAAAAGGTTGGGGGGCACTATAGGAGGTGGAAGATACTGTCTGTGAGATGCCAGCTTTCTAGTAGTACTCAACAACTGGGCCATGGCCACAAGGAGAGAAGCAGCAGCGGGCCATGGCCCAGTTGTTGAGCACCGCTAGAAAGCTGGAAGGTCACAGACATGAAAAGGCCTATAGGGTGCTTTAGGGAAATCCAAGAGGTGTCTGAAAAAACGGGAGCTGCAAATTTAAAGAGAGCATAAAGAGTTTATTTCATCATAAAACATTAAAAGGACAAGCAAAGGCATTGCACAGGTTCTAGCTGGCTTCTTCGTGTTGGCTCAAATTGCTAGCAGGAATCTGGATGGTTTCCAGTTGAATAGGGACCTCTAGCCCATCTCTACTTTATTGATCTGTGTCCTTATAGACTTAAAGGCTAACTGCACCTTTAAGACCATTTTACAACCATATTTATAGTATAACATATTAGATGGTGCTGAGCGAACCCTCTACCCCCAAAATATATACTCCTCTAACAGCATGTGGGGTTCTTCTCTTCTGCAACCAGCTATCAGATTTGAATTTGGTGCAAGATCAGAGATCTGTTATCCAAGACCCAATCAGGGTAAAAAAAATACAGTTCAACCTGCAATACTCACCTATAATCCAGATACAATCCTGCTACAAGATGCCCTCAGTCTTCCAGGTTCCAATGTCATTCAACCCAAAAGACTAAGGTCATACCATGAATGAAGGGGCATCAGCATGGCACCCTTCATCCATAGTGTTTTCCTGAGGACGGTGGCGCTGATGCCATCACTTGAGTGGTGAGAATTTCCCAGTACAAAAATTCATATCACTCAGAGGACTTTTTACATCTTTACTGGTTAAGAGCATCAAGTTAAGCCAATGCGTTTAGGGGGCAAGGCCTGCCTCTTCCCCAGGGCTGGAGCAGTGAATACAATCAGAATCATAATGAGATGCAATAGGAGACCTATATTAGGACTGGGTCAAGACAGTCAAATCTCATTTTCTGTTAACAAAAAAAAAACCAAAAGTCAAATCTTAACGGCATTACAAAGTGCCAGCATGTCACCATAGCCAAAACAGGAAGTGGAAGGAAATTCCTGCAAGGGGAGGGAATCCCTGGTTGTCACCAGAACTAGTCTTATTGGAAGATCTCCCCTCAATTCCTGTTTTGGTGACAACCCAAAATTTGGGGTTTTCTTTCACTTTTAATTTCAGTGATTATGGTAAACAGGACAAGTGGGGAAGGTGAATCTCCCTAATGGTGGCACAGACAGCAATAAAAACCTGACAGGTGTTCTAATCCCTCTCCACTCTCATTTCTTTATACGCAGCAAGTTCACCTGAGATCCAATGGAGTTGCCGGAAAGCAGGTCAGAAGTAGCCCCGCTAGTGTTTTGCGTTGGAGTTTGAGTAGCGCTATGCAGCCATCTTATACAAAGCCTGTCTACATGAGCTGTAAGGGAAAGTCCCTGCCACTATAAAATAGTGTACTGCAATGTGGAAATCACATGTTAAATGATAGAATAGAAGCGTGTTACCATCAGTCCAGTGGCGGGATCTAATTTTCACACTTTTATATAGCCAACTCTTTTTTATGGACACGCTGAAAGTTCTGTATAAAACGATTCGTCCCATCACAAAACATCTACAATGAGACTGGACATTGTGGGTCCCCAGTGGACTGCGTTCTGGAATTCTACACGCTTTTCTGTGCCACAGGTTACATGTGCTATTCATTCCCTGCAAAGGTATTTTCCCCAATATAATTCAATTACAATCCGCCATTCTGCACTGAAATCATTTCAAGACCATCCTGGGCACATTTGTTTCTGATTACAGTCTGCAACTCAGGGAAATGTCAGGAAAGCTCAGGTAGTGATAGCAACCATGTTGGATGAATGACGCACAAGCAACATTCCGTCTTCATTTCACTGCAGAGAATGAAAATCTAATTGGCTGCTGTGGATGACCTAAGTTTTTACATTAAATATTCATCTTCACACTGCCTGAATGAAGAAATAAATGTAGACAATATTATTATTACATAAATAATAATGTATTTTATATATATTATTATATTATAATATTACATACTATATACAGTGCTGTGACATAGTATTTGCCCCCATCCTGTTTTTTTTTTAATTATTTTGCATATTTGTCAAACTTAAATGATTCAGATCAGACAAATTTTAATATTACATAAAGATAACTAGAGTAAATACAAAATGCAGTTCTTAACCACTTGCCGACCGCCAACCGCAGGTTGACGGTGACAAGGTGGCTCGATATCGCAAACCGTCGTCATATGACGGCGGCTGCGAGGTCGTGCACTGTGAGCACACGCGCGCCACCGGAGGCGCGCTCACTGTGTTGGGGGGGCCAGGGAGCGGGTGCGGCGGACTCGATCTCCGCCGGCTACCCGCGATGCCCCCCCGCAGTGAAAGAACGGAGATCCGTGTATGTAAACACGGATCTCCGTTCTGTGAGAGGGGGAAGGGCTGTGATCACAGCCTTCCTCTATATGGAAGCTGTGGTCACGCCCCTTCCCCTGCCAGTCAAACACTATCACAGTTAGAACACGCCCAGGGAACACAGTTAACCCTTAGAGCGCCCCCAGGTTAACCCCTTCACTGCCAATAGCATTTACACAGTAATCAGTGCATTTTTATAGCACTGATCGCTGTATAAATGCCAGTGGTCCCAAAAAAGTGTCAAAATGGTCCGACATGTCCGCCGCAATATCACAGTACTGCTAAAAATCGCAGATCGCCACCATTACTAGTAAAAAATAAAAAAATAATAAAAACCCCAGAAATTAATTTTCATCATCCATAAACGCTGCAGCTTTTGCGCAAACCAATCAATAAACGCTGATTGCGAATTTTTTTATCACAAATATGAGGTAGAATATAAATCGGCCAAAACCGTTGAAAAAAAATGTTTTTTTATATTTTTTTTTTTGGATTTGTATTTTAGCAAAAAGTAAGAAATTTGGGTTTTTTTTGCAAAATTGTCGCTCTTCTTTTGTTTATAGCGGCAATCCGAAATAACGCAGTGGTGATCAAATACCACCAAAAGAAAGCTCTATTTGTGGGAAAAAAAGGACGCAAATTTTGTTTGGGTACAATGTCGCACGACTGCACAATTGTCAGTTAAAGCGACGCAGTGCTGAATCGCAAAAAGTGCTCTGGTCCTAAAGTGTGAAATCCTTCCGGGGCTGAAGTGGTTAAATGATTACTTCATTTATTAAGGGAAAAAAGCTGTCCGTACCTGTGGACTCTATGTGAAAAAGTAATTGCCCCCTCCCCCAATTTCACTTGCCACACCTGGGCCTGATTACTGTCAGACCTGTTGAATCAAGAAAACACTCATATAGAAGCTGTCTCAAAAAGCAACTCATCATGCTGCGATCTAAAGAAATTTAAGAAGAGACGAGAAACAAAGTAATTGACATGCATCAGTCTGGAAAGGGTTACAAAGTCATTTCTAAGGCTTTGAGACTTCAGCACACTACATTAAGAGCCATTATCCATAATTGGAGAAAACTTAGAACCTTCCCAGGATTTGCCGGCCTACCAAAATTACTCCAAGATCACAACGACAATACACATCCAGGAGGTCATAAAATAGCCCAGAACATCATATGAAGAACTGCAGGCCTCACTTACCTCAGTTAAGGTCCGTGTTCGTGATTCAACATTAACCACTTCAGCCCCGGAAGGATTTACCCCCGTCTTGACCAGAGCACTTTTTGCGATACGGCACTGCATCGCTTTAACTGACAATTGTGCGGTTGTGCGACGTTGTACCCAAACAAGATTGACATCCTTTTTTTCCCCACAAAGAGAGCTTTATTTTGGTGGTATTCAATCACTTCTGTGGTTTTTATTTTTTGCGCTATAAACAAAAAATGTGACAATTTTGAAAAAAAAACCAATATGTTTTACTTTTTGCTATAATACTTATCCAAAATAAATAAATAAATAAATATATATATATATATATATATATATATATATATATATATATATATATATATACATATATATATATAAAAAAATGTATTCAGCAGTTTAGGCCAAAATGTATTCTACATATTTTTGGTGGAAAAAAAAAATCGCAAAAGTTATTGCGTCTACAAACTATGGAAATAGATTCATGGCATTTTTATTATTATTTTTTTTTTTACTAGTAATGGCGGCTATCTGCAATTTTTATTGCAACTGTGATATTGCCGCGGACAGATCGAACACTTTTTTTTAGGACCAATGACATTTATGCAGCAATCAGAGCTTTAAACAGCCACCGATTACTGTATAAATGTCATTCGCAGGGAAGGGGTTAAACTGTAGGGGGCGATCAAGGGGTTAACTGTGCTCCCTCACTGTGTTCTAACTGTGTGGGGGCTTGGCTGGCCGGGGCATGACAGATCTATCCCGATTACTGGGAACAGTAGATCTGTCATATGTCCCCTGAAGGAATGGAGATCCGCCGTTCTGCCTCTGTAATAGGCGATCATGGGTCTCCGGCGGACATCGAGTCCACCCGACCCGCAGGCATGCTCATAGAGCGTGCGCAAATCGCACATGCGCAGCCTACGTACAATGACGCCAGTTTCCGCAGCCGAGTCAAGCTGCCACAGTACAACTGCGGCGGCTGGTTGGCAACTGGTTAAGAAAGATTCTAGGAAAAAATGGCATCCATGGGAGAGTTCCAAGGCCAAAGCCACTGCTGACCAAAAAGAACACGAAGGTTCATTTGCCAAAAAACATCTTGATTATCCCCAAGACTTTTTGGCAAATATTCTGTGAAATGATGAGACAAAAGTTGAACTTTTTGGAAGGTGTGCGCCCCGTTACATTTGGAGTAAAACGAACACAGCATTTGTTAATAAGATCATCATACCAACAGTCACACATCGTGGTAGTGTTATGGTCTGTGGCTACTTTGCAGATTCAGGACCTGGAAGACTTGCCATAATTGTTGGAATCATGTAAATCCTGAAGGAGAATGTCTGGCTATCAGTTCAAGCCCAAGTGCACTTGGGTTATGCAGCAGGACAATGATCTGAAACACACCAGCAAGTCTACCTCTGAATGGCTCAAAAAAAAAAAAAAAAAAGATTAAGGTTTTGGAGTGGCCTAGTCAAAGTCTGGACTTAAATCCGATTGAAATGCGGTGGCATGACCTTAAAGAGGTTGTTCATGCTCAAAAACGATTGATTGCAGTTGTTGCCTCCAAGAGTGGCACAAACCAGTTATTCAGTTTACATCACATCAGAAGCCCCCCATTCACACCAGAGGTTCTCCATCACACCAGAGGGTCCCCCATCATATCAGAATCCCCCCTTCATGCCAGAGGTTCACCATCACATCAGAGCCCCCCTTTCACACCAGAGGTTCCCTTGTCACATCAGAAGCCCACCCCCTTCACTCCAGAGGTTCCTCCATCACATCAGAGACCCCCT
>BLSH010212574.1:593915-607768 GCA_018402905.1 Glandirana rugosa
GGTCGTAACCACCAGTCACCGACCGACATCGTTATTGGGGAGGTCGAAACCACCAGTCACCGACCGACATTGTAATTAGGGAAGGTTGAAATCACCAGTCACCAACCCAAAGCTGGAGGGATTATTGTTACAGCCAGCCACTGACCACCAATGCTGGAGGGATTAATGTTACAGCCAGCCACTGACCGCCAATGCTGGAGGGGTTATTGTTACAGCCAGCCACTGACTACCAATGCTGGAGGGATTAAGTTTACAGCCAGCCACTGACCGCCAATGCTGGGGGGGTTATTGTTTCAGCCAGCCACTGACCACCAATGATGGAGGGATTATTGTTACAGCCAGCCACTGACCACCGATGCTGGAGGGATTATTGTTACAGCCAGCCACTGACCGCCAATGCTGGGTGGGTTATTGTTTCAGCCAGCCACTGACCACCAATGCTAGGTAAGGTTATTGCATTGTTCCAGCCATTCATTGTGCGGGGGGGTTATCTCTACATTTGGGGGATCCCCTTGGGGGATTTATCATGCCAGCCTGGGTTCAAAATACTGTCCTGAACGGTGCTCGCACATCATTGCAAAAGTGTCATTCAGTGCATGAGTAGAGATCATCCAAAGCAATAAGTTAAAGTATATGTAAAGCTCTTTTTTCTTTAGTTTTAGATAGAGTAGAGAAGGGTTAAAACCCCGTCTGTCTACCACTGGAGAAATCCCTCTTCACTTCCTGTCCCAGAGATCCAACAGGAAGTTAGAGGAAATCTCCCAAAATTGAGGGCACATTCACATGGGCTGCTAGGGGGTACTACAAGCAGGCAGGTGAGCTGTGGTTTTACCACCCCCCATCTTCTCACCAGTACATATAAATGCAGCCACCCAGGGCTGTACACATTCAGCAGTAAAAATTAAATGGCATGACGCATTTGGTGGGCCGTGCCTCTGCCAAATGTGTCTCATTTAAGAGAATGAGGCCCAGCTGTGGCATGGTGGTCGACATTTTGATGGTGAAAAGCAGCAGTGAGGAGGTGACATATCACCTCAGTATCGCTGGTCAAACACCCTCTGAAAAGTGATCCACCATGGATCACTTTTCAGAGGATGGGCAGTAATAGCTTCATGTGTGAACAAGCTCTTAAACAGCTGTCCCCAGAACAGGTGTCCCCAATAAGAAGATGTTGGATTTCCCCTCGCTCTCCGTCTCGGTGACAGTGATCACCAGCACAGATAGAGGGGTAAGTCCCCCCATGGCATAGAGCACAATAAAGATCGCATTTGTTTTTGCCTAGAGATACACTTTAAGGCAGAGCTGGGGAAGAATCCGTCCCGTCCCATACATCTCTCCCGAGTAATCTGTCTCTGGTTAGTGTTATGGTATTGATGGACAGACATGTCTACATGTCACCATCCCTCATATGTCCTCATATAAATATTTAGGCTGCAATCAGTGAGCAGTTTATGGCTTCTTACCCCATAATAGAGGTTCTGTAAAAGTAGCCAAAAAAAAAACAAATATCAGTACTGTAGGAAGATCGAGGATATCGCTTTCCTCCTACAGCCAACCTAAAGAGGGATTCCACCCTCAGACCTAACCAGACCTCTTAATTGGTACTGGTGTCATCTGCTTCAAGTTTTCATGTTATCACTGACCCCAAAGAGCCCCCCCCCCCCCACACACACACACTTTTCACATTCCTACACAGTGGGGGATGGCCAGTCCATTATGTGCAACCTGCTGATACAACCTGCATTCATACTATTTATTTATTTCAGGTACTTATATAGCGCTGTACAATTAACCTACAGCATGTCTTTGGAGTGTGGGAGGAAACAGGAATACCCGGAGGAAAACCATGCAGGTACAGGGGAAACATGCAAACTCCAGGCAGGTAGTGTCGTGGTTGCAATTCAAACCAGCAACCCTTTTGCTGCCAGGTGAACGTGTTATCCACTACAACACTGTGCTGCCCCCGTATATATCTGTCTGTGGACACAAATACTGCGCACGTTGCACTTGCAGTGCCGTTCATTGTTAACCACTTGCTGCCCGTATAACTTATTTATATGGCGGCAAGGTGGCACTGCTGTGCTGGATCACATACCTAGTACCTTTCCAGGTCTGGGGCACGCACGTAAGCCACTGGCAGCGGCCCGCTCCCACTGTGATTATACACAGCAGGAGCTGATCTGCAGGTACCGTGGACTCTATGTCCGCCGGCACCCGCCGATCATTGGGTACAGAGGCAGAACAAGGCAGATTTCAGTTCTGTCAGTAGGGGAGACATGAATCCTGTGTTCCTGCAAAGCAGGGACAGGGATCCATGTCTCCCCCTAGTAAAAGTACCTCCCCCACAGTTAGCAAGCACTCCCTAGGCACACATTTAACCCTTTGAGCGCCGCTGATGTTAACCTCTTCCCAGCCAGTGTCATTTGTACCATGAGTGTATATTTTTAGCACTGATCACTGTATTAGTGTCACTGGTAGACATGTGCAGTTAGTTTTGTTCCGAATTAAAACTCTGGCAAATTTTCGTTATTCGGAAATTCGGATGTATCCTAATTTCCAAATTACAATAGTACCGAATTGAAACGAATCCGAAATAACGAAGAAAAAAAATTTAGACGAAATTCAAATTCGAATCATTTTCAAATCGTTTACGAATACTTTTCGGATTCATATAGTTTTCAAATTCGAATTGTTTCCGAATTTGAAAAGTCCTTGAATTTGAATCATTTTCCAATTTCCAAAGAGAACAACATAGAATAGAAAACAAAGGAATAGAACAGAAAAAAACAATAGACTAGAAAAGAATATAACAGAAAACAGAAGAATAGAATACAACAGAGTAAAACAGCTGTTCCACTCTACCACATTATATTCTTTCATGTTCTGTTATATTCCCCTCTATTGTATTCTATTTTTTCCATTCTATTCCTCCACTTTCCACTCCACCCCATTCTCCTTGGAAAACTGTTCAAATTCGAAAACTTTTTGAAATTGATTTGAAAACGAATAAACAAAACAAATTGTGAAGACGAATTAAATGAATGAAACAAATCTAACTAAACAAATTTATGTAAATAATGAATCAAAGCAAAACTAAACGAAACAAATTTTTTTGCTCTGCACATGTCTAGTCACTGGTTCCCAAAAAGTGTCAAAAGTGTTGGCTAGTGTCCAACTGGTTGCTGCAATATCGCAGTCCCGCTATAAATTGCTGATCGCCGCCATTACTAGTAAAAAATAAATAAATAAAAATATCCCATAGTTTGTAGACGCTTATTGGGATTTATCTATCCAAAAATATGTAGTAGAATACATATTGGCCTAAATTTATGAAGAAATCTAATTTTTTTCAATTTATATCGGAAATGTTTTATAGCAGAAAGTAAAAAATATTGTTTTCTTTTCAAAATTGCCGCTCTTTGTTTATGGTGCAAAAAATTAAAACCGCAGAGGTGATCAAATGCCACCAAAAGAAAGCTCTATTTGTGGGAAAAAAGGAAATCAATTTTATTTGGGTACAGCGTTACACGCCCGCGCAATTGTCAGTTAAAGTAATGCAGTGCCGTATTGCAAAAAATGGCCTGGTCATGAAGGGGGTAAATCTTCCGGAGCTGCAGTGGTTAAAGGCAGCCCAAATGCAGCAAAAGTGATGCACATTTTTCACGCAAAAACAAATTCAACAAACAAGCAGTCTGTCAGCAAGTCCCGGCCTGCTGATTTGCTGTGTCCAATCACAGCCCAGAGCCCTGTGTTGACAATCAACACAGGGCTCTGTACAGAGGAAACAATCTCTCTGTTTCTTCTCCCTGCATAGCAGGGAAAAGAAACAAAGAGATATTTAGTAAAAAACAGCACACATTACACATTGGTAAGCCTGGTACCCATGATGAGAATATCTGATGAATGATCGTCTGTTTTCTGTTGCATGAAGAGGTTACTAAAAGATCGAAAATTTTCATACAACAGAATACAACTTCGGAAGTGATGTCATGTATTCTTTTGTTTTCCAAGCATGCGTGGTCTTGCTCTTCCAATTGTTTTTGGACAAAAACTATACTGATTAACCTCTTCAGCTCCGGAAAATTTACCCCACTTCATGAACAGGCCATTTTTTGTGATACGGCACTGGGTTATTTTAACTGACAATTACGTGGGCGTGCGACGCTGTACCCAAATTGATGTCTTTTTTTCCCCACAAATAGAGCTTTTTTTGGGGGGGTATTTGATCGCCTCTGCGTTTTTTACTTTTTGCGCTATACACAAAAAAATTTTGAAAAAAAAAACAATATTTTTAACTTTCTGCTATAAAACGAATCCAATAAAAAAAATGTAAAAATTCAAATTTAGTTTAGGCCAATATGTATTCTGCTACAATTTTTGGTAAAAAAAAAACACAATAAGCGTATGTTAATTGGTTTGCACAAAAGTTATAGCATCTACAAACTACGGGATATTTTTATGGAATATTTATTTTTTAATTATTTTTTTTATTAGTAATGGCGGAGATCAGCGATTTTTAGCAGGACTGCGACATTGCGGCGGACAAATTGGACACTGAGTGACACTTTTAGGGAACCAGTGACACCAATACAGTGATCAGTGCTAAAATAAATGCACTGTCACTGTACTAATGACGCTGGCAGGGAAGGGGTTAATATCAGGGGCGATCAAAGGGTTAAAGGTGTTCCCTGGGAGTGCTTTCTTACTATGTGGGGGAGGTGCTTTGATTGGGGGAAGACAGAGATCTGTGTTCCTGCTTAGCAGAAACACAAGATCTCCATCTTCCCCTCTGATAGAACAGCGATCTGCCTTGTTTACATAGGCAGACCAACATTCTGCCTCTCTCTGTAACGATCCCCGGACCTGCTGAGTGGCTCCCGCTGTATACAATCACAGCCGGAGTGAATCGCCAGTGGCATGGCCTCCTACCCGTCAGGTGAAAGCATTCGGGTGGCAGCGTTACCGCTCAATTGCCCACAAACACCCCCAGTATCGGCACCCCCTGCACCGCAGCGCCCCGCCATGCTTTCTGGGCTTCGCTTTCTCATCTGCGGGCCAGGGAGCGAGATGGCAGGTGCCAGCGGCTGGAGGTGAAGTAGAAGAGCGGACACAGGTCTACATGTTACATATCGCCACACACGCCAGAGGGAGGTCAATAATTCTAACACAAGACCTCCTCCATAACACTACAGGGGGCTTTTGAAGCATATATAATTAAGGTTGGACATGTTGGGTATCTATTTACTCTGTGCAACCTCGTCTTTCATATTTTAATGAAAATGTGGGAAGTTTATTGCATTTGTTTGCCCTAAAATTCACTTTAGTGTCTTTTTTACTGAAATTTGCGTTCCCTAGACTGTCGCGGTAATAAGATGTGATATAAAAAAATTGGAACTAACAGTATTTTATTCTCTAGGGTGTCTGCTTTCAGAAAATATATAATGTTTGGGGGTATTGTGTAATCTTGAAATGATTTTTTAACCACTTCAATACAGGGCACTTATACCCCATTCCTGCCCAGACCAATGTTCAGCTTTCAGCGCTCTTACACTTTGAATGACAATACTGCATCCAAACAAAATTTTTATCATTTTTTTTTTTTACACAAATATAGCTTTCTTTTTGTGGTATTTAACCACTTCAGCCCCGGAAGGATTTCACACTTTAGGACCGGAGCCCTTTTTCCGATTCGGCACTGTGTCGCTTTAACTGACAATTGCGCGGTCATGCGACATTGTACCCAAACGAAATTTGCGTCCTTTTTTTCCCACAAATAGAGCTTTCTTTTGGTGGTATTTGATCACCGCTGCGTCATTTCTGATCGCCGCTATAAACAAAAGAAGAGCGACAATTTTGCAAAAAAAAAAACAAATTTCTTACTTTTTGCTACAATACAAATCCAAAAAAAAAAATAAAAAAACATTTTTTTTCATTGGTTTTGGCCAATTTATATCCTTCCTCATATTTGTGATAAAAAAAATCGCAATCGGCGTTTATTGATTGATTTGCGCAAAAGTGGTCGCGTTTACGGATGATGAGAATTCATTTCTGGGGTTTTTATTTTTTTTTTATTTTTTACTAGTAATGGCGGCGATCTGCGATTTTTTGCGGTACTGCGATATTTCAGCGGACATGTCGGAACATTTTGACACTTTTTGGGACCATTGGCATTTATACAGCGATCAGTGCTATAAAAATGCACTGATTACTGTGTAAATGCCATTGGCAGTGAAGGGGTTAACCTGCAGGGGGCGCTCTAAGAGTTAACTGTGTTCCCTGGGCGTGTTCTAACTGTAGGGGGACTGCCCTAGCTGGGGAAGGGAAGTGGTCACAGCCTCCATGTAGAGGAAGGCTGTGGTCACAGCCCTTCCCCCCTCACAGAACGGAGGTCCGTGTTTACTTACACAGACCTCCGTTCTTTCACTCCGGGGGGGGGCATCGCAGGTGGCCGGCGGAGATCGACTCCGCCGCACCCGTTTCCTGGCCCTCCCCGAACACAGTGAGCGCGCGGGCGCGCCTCCGGCGGCGCGCGCGCGCTCACTAGGCTCGATCCCGCAGCCGCTGTCAGATGACGGCGTTTTGCGCAATAGAGCCACCTTGTCGTCATCAGATGCCGATCGGCGGTCGGCAAGTGGTTAATCACCACTAGATTTTTTATTTTTTGCGATATAAGTGAAAAAAGAACAAAAAATTTGAAATAAAAACACTTTTTTTTTTAGTTTCTATAATAAAATTTTGCAAATAAGTAATCTTTGTTCATACATTTGGACCAAAACCTATACTGCTACCTATCTTTGGTAAAAAATAACCCAAATCAGTGTAGATTATTTGGTCTTTATGAAGGTTATAGATTCTACAAGCTATGGTGCCAATCACTGAAAATTGATCACACCTGATGCAGTGACGGCCGATCTCATTTCTTGAGGCCCTGAAATGTCAGGAAAATGGAATTACCCACAAAATGACCCCATTTTGGAAAGCAAACACCCCAATGTATATTCTATGAGGCATTATGAGTCTTTTAAACATGTCATTTTTTTTCCACAAGTTTTTGGAAAATGTGGACAGAAAAACAAAATGTATTTTTTTTCACAAAGTTGTCCATTTATAAGATATTTCTAACACATAGCATGTACATAGCAACAATGACATCCCAAAATACATGTATTGCTCTGGTCACAGTGTGTTAAAAAAATGGAAAACAAAATTGTAATAAAAAAAATAAACTATTACAGTTTTTTTTAACATACTGTCACCCGTCATTGTCATTGATCACCACCACACCAGTTATATGATGATGCTGTGCTGCACTGGTAAAAGTATGTAAAAAAAAAATTGACAATTTCAAATAACCCGCCATGCCTATGGTTGCCACCTCATCCCTTTAAAACCGAACACATATTCATTACACAGGTTCTGTGGCTGATTGAGGTGGTAATTAACCACTTCAGCCCCGGAAGGATTTCCCACTTTAGGACCAGAGCACTTTTTGCGATTCGGCACTGCGTCGCTTTAACTGACAATTGCGCGGTCGTGCGGCGTTGTACCCAAACCAAATTTGCTTCCTTTTTTTTCCCCACAAATAGAGCTTTCTTTTGGTGGTATTTTATCACCTCTGCGTGATTTCTGATCGCCGCTATAAACAAAAGAAGAGCGACAATTTTGCAAAAAAAAAACAAATTTCTTACTTTTTGCTAAAATACAAATCAAAAAAAAAATATAAAAAATATTTTTTCCATCGGTTTTGGCCGATTTATATTCTTCCTCATATTTTTGGTAAAAAAAAAAATCGCAATCGGCGTTTATTGATTGGTTTGCGCAAAAGTTGCAAGGCTGGAGCATGCTGGGAGAGGAATAGTGGACAGTCTGTGGAGGTCTTCAGGAGACAGTCAGGGGAAGGAGTGTCACTGGGAGGAAAGCAGACCAGTGTGGTCTGGAAGAGGGATGGGCTGGAAGTTGTAGTTCATCAAAGGCCCAGCTAGCACCAACATACTAAGCTACACTTTGAGGGGTCTTTGACCATGGCCTGTAATGGGTGGTCCTGAGATCCTGCTGACTGAGTGCAGGCCTCACCATGTGCTAGCTGCGGTGAAGAGAAAGGAATATAGTGAGCCTGATAAATTTCCCTCCAGGACAGGAAACTAAGTGAAGTGCTGGAGAGAAGTGAAGGAGCAATAGACTGCAAGAGAAGTGCTGGAGGAAGTAGAGTGTATATACGGTTGTGTATAAAGGAGGTCCTGTAGACCAACTCTTTGGGCATTCCACAGTCACCCCTTTTCCCCATCCAAGTTAAATCCCCTAAATAAAACAACAATAACAAGAGTCGGCCAGGTCAGTGACTTTGGATGTGTGATATATGGTGGGATTGAGGGCAGCTATAAGGTGAACCACAACTACCAGCCACTCTCAAGGGAGCACATGGCTACATTTATTTGGAAAATTTTATAACAGAAACTAAGAAAAACACGTTTTTTTTTTCTCCAAATTTTTCGGTCTTTTATTTAGCAAAAAAAAAAACAGTGGTGATTAAAGTGGTTGTCAACCACTTTAGCCCACAGGTAAGCCTATAATAAGTCTTACCTGTAGGTACCCTGCATATCTCCTACACCTGCATGGTTCAGGAGATATACAGTGTAAATGTATGTGCCGATGTCATCTGCACATGCGCAGTGAAGAAACATCCCGACTGGGCCGTTACTTCATGAAGTGTGCCGTAAACGAGCTGGAGCCCGCGCTGGGATTGGCTGGAGCTGCCGAACCCGGAAGTAACATGTCGCTGGTCACAGTGGTGTTCTAGGACCGCTGCAACAGCTTCGTTCCAAGGTATTTCATAATGAGCTAGTATGCGATGCATACTAGCTCATTATGCCTTAATATTGCAGGATTTATTTTTTTTTTTAATGTCAGGAGAGTTGACAACCACTTTAACTACGTTCTTACTGGGCACTTAAACCCTCTTCCTGCCCAGGCCAATTTTCAGCTTTCAGTGCTGTCACTCTTTGTTGTGCTACACTGTACCCAAATGACATTTTTATCATTTTCTTAACACAAATAGAGCTTTCTTTTGGTGGTATTTAATCACTGCTGGGTTTTTATTTTTTGCTAAAAAACAAAACAAAAGAAGGCCAACAATTTTGAAAAAAAAAAACAGTTTCATAGTTTGCTATAAAATCTTGCTAACAGGTAATTTTTCTCCTTCACTTATGTGTGCTGATGGGGCTGCACTGATGGGCACTGATAGGTGGCACTGATGAGGCGGCACTGAGAGGTGGCATTGATGGGCACTTATAGGTGACACTGATAGGCAGGACTGATGATGAGGCACTGATTGGCAGCACTGATCGGTGGCACTGAGAGGTGGCATTGATGGGCACATTGATAGATGACACTGATAGGCAGCACTTATATGCACTGGTAGGCACTGATGAGGCAGCATTGATGGGCACTGAGAGGTGGCACTGGTAGGTGAAACTGATAGGTGGCACTCATGATGAGGCACTGATTGGCAGCACTGACAGGTGGCACTGGTGGGCATTGATAGGCAGCACTGATAGGCAGCACTTATATGCACTGGCAGGTGGCACTGGTGGGTATTGATAGGCAGCACTTATATGCACTGGTGGGCAATGATAGGTGGCACTGATAGGCAGCACTTATATGCACTGGTGGGCAATGATAGGTGGCACTGATAGGCAGCACTTATATGCACCGTTAGGTGGCACTGGTGGTAGGGTCACCTTAATGCAGATAAGGCACCAAGTGAGTTTATTTACCACCTTAATCAGCCACAAAACATGTGTAATTAATATGTGTTCGGGTTTAAAGGGATGAGGTGGCAACTCTAACTGGTGGGCACTGCATGCCTGCAATGGCTCTCTGTGTATGGGACTGATGTCCCTCCAACAGAAGCTGGTAAGCATTTTTTTTAGGGAAAAAAAAGCTGATTATGATCTTCTGTTTACATTACGTGATTGGCTGACAGCTGATCAGGTGGTAAGGGGCCAGGATCTGCCCTTTACTCCGATCTGTAATCAGCTGAGTCTCATTGATTGGCTGATCACAGCACACGCCCCTGAGGGGGCGCACAGGTGGCACATTCTCAGGAAGACGTACATGGACCCCCTCCCAGCAATTAAGGGTCACGCTGTACCCGTCTTTCAGCTATAGGGCGGGCAGGAGGTGGTTAATTACCACCAAAACAAAGCTCTATCTATGTGACAAGAATGATAAATATGTCATGTATGTACAGTGTAGCACGACCGCGCAATTGTCATTCACAGTGCAACAGCTGGCCTGGGCAGGAATGGGGTGGAAGTGGCCGGTATTGAAGTGGTTAAACAGAACACAAGGTGTGGGGGTGTGAAGGAGCCTTTATCATATAACATTTATATTCTGTACTTTGGATTCTCTTCTTTCTAAAATCCTAAATTAGAAGGTCCCTCTCCCTTCCCCAATCCTTTGTTATTGTCAGCGCTTCATCTTTGCGCCTAACTTGCGCTTCTTCTCCATTCTGCGCCAATTCTCCCCCCATCACGCGCCGCTTCGCCCTCTGCTGGGTTTGTCCCTCTCCGCAGCCCGTAGAGGTTCGCACCTTGGCGGGAAAGTTCCCGGAGCCTGGTGGTGACAGCTGAGAGCGGAGGTGGCGGTCATGGCGGAGGATGAGGAGCGGAGAGTGCACCAAATACAGGTAACGGGGACACCGGGGACTCCCATACACACACACCGTGTACCGGCTCCGTGTTCACTGTACGGCTCATCCTTTCATAGATCAGTGTGTACACTGCGCCCCCTAGCGCCAGATGTGCTGTAAGTGCGCAGGCACCAAGTCGCTGGGTGTTGTGTGTGCAGCGCCCGCTAGTGGTTCAGTGATGTAGGCACAGCGCCACCAAGCTTGCTTGTATTTGGCGCCCTCTATTGGATCTAATGAGTTCCTGCGTGCAGTTCTCACGGTGTAGTTTCATGCACTTTTTCATTAACCACTGCACTTCCGGAAGATTTACCCCCCTTCATAACAAGGCAATTTTTTTGCAATACGGCACTGCGTTACTTTAGCTGACAATTGCATAGTTGTGCGGCGCTGTACACATATAACATTTCCTTTTTTTCCCGCAAATAGAGCTTTGTTTTGGTGGTATTTGGTCACCAGCTGGCGTTTTTATTTTTGCGCTATAAACAAAAAAAGACAGAATATTTATTTTTTATTTTCTGCTGTAAAACCTATCCAATAAAAAAAATATTAAATGTGAATCAATTTAGACCAATATGTATTCTGCTATGTATTTTATATATATAATACGTGTATATTGATTGCACAAAAGTTATAGCGTTTACAAAATAGGGGATAGATTTATTTTTTACATTTATTTTTTTAATTACTAGTAATGGCGGCGATCAGCGACTTATAGCGGGACTGTGATATTGCGGCGGACATTAGGACACTAAGGCTGCTTTCACACCGGGGCGTTTTTCAGGTGCCTTTGGACTAAAAATAGCGCCCTTATAGCGCCTGATCCACCCCAATGTGTTAGCCTTAGTGCTTTCACACTGGGGCGGTGCGCTGGCAGGGCGTTACAAAAAGTCCTGCAAGCCGCATCTTTGGGGCGGTGTGATGAGCACCACCACCCCTACCATTGAAACGAGTGAATGCCCCCCCCCCCTCCTGGACCATTCCAGCCCGCATGCCCTCAAAATAGGGAGTATGGGTGCTATGGGGCAGGGGGGCTCTGCGCCCCCCACCCCAAAGCACCTTGTCCCCATGTTGATGAGGACAAGGGCCTCTTCCTGACAACCCTTGCTGGTGGTTGTTGGGGTCTGCGGGCGGGGGGCTTATCGGAATCTGGAATCTAACAAAGGGGGCCCCCAGATTCCGGCCCCCCACCCTACGTGAATGAGTATGGGGTACATTGCACCCCTACCCATTCACCTGAAAAAAATAACACACTACACAGGTTTTTTATTAAATCAGCTCTGGCGTCTCCTGCACCCCCTCCTCCTCAAAGCACCTTGTCCCATGTTGATGGGGACAAAGGCCTCTTCCCGATAACCCAACGTCTGCGGGTGGGGACTTATCAGAATCTGGAAGCCCCCCTTCCTCCAATGTTGCCTTGATGCGCTCTCCCTCTGTAATACTTGGGCCGCCGTGTGCTATTACTTATATAGACATGGGGCGGGGCCATCCGGTGACATCATCCGGAGGCCCTGCCCCTTGTGACGTCACTGCCTGGTGCATGCTAGGACGATGACGTCATCATGATCCGACACCTGGTGCAATTTCTATACAAATCAATGGGCTCCCATAGGGAACCATTGATTTTGATTAGAGGCATGAGAAACGCTTGACGAGGCTTAACGCGGCTGTATCCAGTGTTTAGCAACTTTTACCAGCGTGAAACGTTTTTACAGCTCTAATGCGCTGGTCCTGGGGGGGGGGGTTTGCAGCTTGAAAACTCCTATTCCATATACAGCTCCTAAAAGCATATGTGTGCATGAGGTCATAGAATAACATGGAGTGGCGGTTTTAAGCTTCAAAAAAAAAGTCTAAGGCTAGGTTCACACTGCTGCGGTGCAGGAACCCTGCAAATTCACTTTGAGTTCCCGCATCGCAGGTCTCTGACCGGCAGTTCACACTGCCATATGCGATCTCTGGGGAGTTTCAATACAATGTTAATGACACCCCCAAATGAGTACGCATATCGAACTGCAAACTCGCACAGGAATCGGATCGCATGGTGTGAACCACAATGCGATCCGATTCTGACCCTGCGGAAAAAAAGGGTCCTGTGTGAGTTTGCTCCGATTGCGATACGAATTCAGCCATACAATCTCTATGGCTGATTTTGCATCGCACAGAGATCGCATATGGTTCACACTGCAGTGCTGTGCGAAATCATATGCAATCTCTGAGATCGGAGCAGTGTGAACCTAGCCTAACGCTGCTAAAAGCAGCTGTAAAAACGCCCATGTGCATGAAGCCATAAGGTTGTGAAAACACAATAAACAATGCAATGCATCATAACAACATATCACCCACCCCTCCCCACCCAGACACCGTGCACTCCGGGCCACACATATTGTAGCAGGCATGCTGGTGTGTATGAGCTCTTTGCCTGGATATCAGCCTCCTGCAGTCCCTGTACAGCAGAGCCCACATTAACCAGTTAACAACCGCCCTATAGACAATTGACGTCTACAGGGCGGTTGCTTAATTCTGGGAGGACGTCTATTGACGTCCTCCCAGAATCGAGCTTCCCGCGCGCCCCCTGGGGCGTGCACACGGGAACATCCGTGACCGTCGGGTCCGGGGGACCCGACTGATCACGGATCGTGGTGAATGGCCGCTGTGAGCGGCCTTTCACCACGTGATCGCGCCGTCAAATGACGGTGTGATCACATGTAAACAAGCCGGCGGAAGCGCCGGCTTCTCTCCTCTCCGCACCGATCGGTGCAGTGTGAGAGGAGAGAGGGGGGAGAGAGGACACGCTGCAGCGCTGTGGGCGATGTGCAATGCCCACAGCGCTGCCTAGTGACAAAAAACACCCCCCATCATCCACTTACCACCCACCAGCCACCATCAGCCACCCACCCAGCCATCATCAGCCACCCACCACCCACCCAGCCATCCACCCCCCCACCCATCCTCACCCAATCCATCCATGCTCACCCATCCATCCATGCTCACCCATCTATCCATCCATTTATGCTCACCCATCCAGCCATGCATGCTCATCCACCCAGCCGTGCTCATCCATCCATCCATCCATGCTCACCTACCCAGCCATGCTCAACCATCCATCCATCCGTGCTCCCCCATCCATTCATCCATCCATGCTCACCCATCCATCCATGCTCATCCA
>BLSH010212574.1:613275-627146 GCA_018402905.1 Glandirana rugosa
TTCCCCCCCCCCCCCCCCCCATGATGATTTGGACCAGTGCATAAAGCAAGGTCCATAAAGACATGGATGAGCGAGTTTGGGGTGGAGGAACTTGACTGGCCTGCACAGAGTCCTGATCTCAACACCTTTGGGATGAATTAGAGTGGAGACTGCGAGCCAGGCCTTCCCGTCCACATCAGTGCCTGACCTCACAAATGCGCTTCAAATGCGTCAAACATTCCCATAGACACTCCTAAACCTTAAAATAGAAATGGGTGAGTACTACGCTTAGGATTTTTTCACAAAAGCCTGCTGCCGCCCAGGAAGCTCCCCCTAGTAGGGGAAGTGAATGATAGTGAAAAATGCGACTGTGCTAGGCGCTACTAACTGGGAAGGAAACTTAATATGCTGGTCTCTAATAGACTTGTGCCCCCTAGTGGTTCAAAAAGGAAAAATCTCTAGGTATTGGATGTGTGGGTGTTCATACCAAAAATATAAATTATTACATGCAACCTATGCATCTCTCACGGATTGCATTAAGTGCAAAATAAAGCATGTACAGTGATTCATAAACAACAAATTGCTTGTGCAGTATATGTAAACCATTTTTCAGTCTCTGATATTCAATAACGTGAAATAAACAATAATAAGGTGCACAGTGTTCAAAGTGCTTGTGAAATTCCAGTGATTTTCCTGTCCCTTTGCAGCAAAGTCCTATAAATCCACAAAAATCTTGTTCCTTGCTGCAGGTAATGAGTGGCAGATCCTAAAGGCTTTTTACCAGGTGCTGGACGTGTGCGGATCACTTGTGCTCCCCTATGAATACCCCACTTACTGCAGGGGTAAAACGCATGGACGCCTGTCTGGTATCTCCTGGGGTCTCCTGGGTGTCCAGACTGTGACAGATACTGAAGTCCTCAACAGTTGAGTTGATGCCCAGATGTAGAGGGGAAAATACAAAGAATGCCCATAGCGTAATCCATTAAAGACTAATTACTTTATTCTTCTAATAAACAAATGTAATTAAAAAAGAATGTGTTTAAAAATCCAACAGTCACTAGCCTATGTAGCAGCTTGTAACGCGTTTCGTCATAGACTTCTGTGACGAAACGCATAAGGCAGAGCCAGACTCACGTGCATACGTCACTTCCGGTTTTGGAGATTCGGCTGGTGGAGCGCACGCTATCCTTCCCAGGAAGCGTGCAGGACTTTCTCAACACCCACCATTCAGCCGCTCTCATAGAAGCTCTTACTTAGCCAAGTGACTTTTGGATTTTTAAACACATTCTTTTTTAATTACATTAGTTTATTAGAAGAATAAAGACATTCGTTTTTAAAGGATTACGCTATGAGCATTCTTTGTATTTTCCCCTCTACATCTGGGCATCAACTCAACTGCTGAGAACTTCAGTATCTGTCACAGTCTGGACACCCAGGAGATACCAGACAGACGTCCATGCGTTTTACCCCTGCAGGGGTGACGACGTTCGGTAAGTGGGGTATTCTTAGGGGAGCACGAGTGATCCGCACACGTCCAGCACCTGGTAAAAAGCCTTTAGGATCTGCCACTCATTACCTGCAGCAAGGAACAAGATTTATGTGGATTTATAGGACTTTGCTGCAAAGGGACAGGAAAATCACTGGAATTTCACAAGCACTTTTGAACACTGTGCACCTTATTATTGTTTATTTTACTTTATTGAATATCAGAGACTGAAAAACGGTTTACATATACTGCACAAGCACTTTGTTGTTTATAAATCACTGTACATGCTTTATTTTGCACTTAATGCAATCCATGAGAGATGCATAGGTTGCATGTAATAATTTATATTTTTGGTATGAACACCCACACATCCAATACCTAGAGATTTTTTACTTTTTGAACCACTAGGGGGGCTCAAGTCTATTAGAAACCAGCATATTAAGTTTCCTTCCCATTTAGTAGCGCCTAGCCCAGTCACATTTTTCACACTCCTAAACTTTGTGGACAGCCTTCCCAGAAGAGTTGAAGCTGTTATAGCTGCAAAGGGTGGGCCAACTCAATATTGAACCCTATGGACTAAGACTGGGATTCCATTAAAGTTCATATGCGTGTAAAGGCAGGTGTCCCAATACTTTTGGTGATATAGTGTATGTGAATCCAGCCTTGGACTAAAAGAAGAGGTACTCCAAGCACTGATTGCATCCACCTGACCTTAAAGTGGTTGTAAACCCCATTAATTAAATTTGACCTAGGCACATATAGCTGTAGTGTTTACTTCTTTCTCTCCAAAGTGCTGAGTGCCATTTCTCTCTGGTGCTCCGTTCCTCTGTTATCAGCAGGGTCACTTCTGACAAGTTTTCCGACACCTGAGAAATTTATATCAGGGAGGGAGCTTAGAGATAGATAAGCAGAGAGCTTGTCTATTCACACTACAGCTCTGCATGTTCCTTCATTCCTTTGCCTATGTGGAGTGGGGGGTGTGTGCCTTTCCTCCAATCAGCTCTCACAAAGTGTAAGCCCACACTCCCCACCCACTGCTGAATGAGGAAGAATGATTTCTAACACTATCTGCACTTTTCAAAGAGTGTAAAAAAGGGAAGACAGGTTTTACATGTATATCTGCTATGTAGGAGGATTTGTTTCATCTCTGTGTATCATCTGAGACTATTCATTTCACTGGGTATATGTGAGGGTTTACATCCACTTTAACCCAATGTCATTTTTGAAATGCAATACTTTCCATGAAAAGGTGTTTTTTTGTGGATTCTCACACATTTAACAGTCTATTTAACACATCTATTTTACACATTTAACATGTGTATCATGTGGAAGAATTTATAAAATTTCAACGTGACACAGGACATGGCTCCCTCTGACTCCCAATGATCTTGATATAGGAACGGCTTGTATAACAAAGTATGTCTGGCTTGGAAAATCAGTTGATCTTTATTTCCTTTCATTTTACCTTTCCTTTCCCTTTAGCTTTCATTTTCCTTTTACCCTTCCCCTTTCCTTTCCTTTTTACCTTTCCTTTCCCTTCCTTTCTTTTTACCTTTCCCTTCCTTTCCTTTCCCTTTACCTTTCCCTTCCTTTCATTTTCCCCTTTCCTTTTACTTTCCTTTTACCTTTCATTACCCTTTCCTTTCCCTTCCTTTCCTTTTACACCTCACCTTTTTTCTTTATCCTTTTTCCTTTACCTTTCCCTTCTTTTCACCTATCCTTTTCATTTCCTTCCCCTTTCTTTTTTCTTTTTCTTTTTATCTTTACTTTCCTTTTAGCATTTCCTTTCCTTTTTTATTTAGTTTCCTTCCGTTTCCTCTGTCCTCTCCTTTCTCTTCTCTCCTCCTCTCCTCTCTTCTCCTCTCCCCTCTCCTTTCTCCTCTCCTCTCTTACCCAGGACAGTGTAATTCACAGTTGGGATTCCAGGCTGTCCCCTCTTTTGCAGTGAGCTTGTCCTGAAGCTCAGGATCCACTTTACATTGTGGAGTGAATATAGGAACATCAGTTTTATAGGCATTCTGACTGACATGAAAAGATTTGTGTTTACCAGGAGCTGGGTATGAATTGCTCGATTAAATTACAAACAGGTGTAAGCACAAGATTTGCTTTAATTACAGCTCTGAATTGTTCAGAATGCATTCATCTCCTCCTAGAAGCAGATAAACACGTTTTTAGGGTCCTCTGATCTGGCAGGTGTCACACTTGTGCCTACAAGGAAAGCGTTCGGTAATAGAACGTGGATGCTTTGTGTCTGCAAATTGCCTCTAACGTAACAAATCTTTTCTGCTTCTTTGCATCTGTGTGCCTGCCATGCTTCGCCCTCTTCAAGGATTACTCCGCATTTTCAATGCTCTTTTGTGCAGTACATTAGTGGATGGAATTTACATGTCTTGTAGTGAAGTTTTTTACCCCAGAAACTTAAAGAGGAACTCTGGAAAAGGAGATAATAGCCAGGCAGATGGTAAATGAGTAGTCACCAGTTGGGTGTGTTCAGATGCACTTTCAAGCCCATGTGACTGGGCCTACTGGGAAGCTGTCCCCTATAATGAGCCAATCATTTCCAGCTAAGGCAATCCCCACAAGCAGTCACACATAAAGGGACATGTATACATCTGGCTGCAGAGTGGGGGATGCCTCGGCCACAAATGATTTAGCTGTCAGAAAAAAGGGTAGAGAGTTGTTGTTACGCACTCTGCAGAGCTCAGTGAGGAGAGCTCTGAGAGCTGATTGGAGGGAAGGGACATGCCCCTCTTCAAACAGCACACGGGAACAGAGCTGAGGCTGTCAATCTGCTGGAGCTCCCTCCCCTATCACCTTTTTTCTCTTGGTGTCAGGAAAACTTGTCAGAAGTGACTCATACTGATAGCAGAGGAAGTAGGCAGCAGACAGAAATGACACTTAGTACTCTGGACTGAGACAAGTACACACTATAGAGGGATATGCTTTGTTTATATTTCATGTCTGCGGTTTACAACCACTTGCCGCCCGGCCATCATCAAATGACGGAGGATCGGTGCAGCTCTGGATGGACGTCATATGATGGCGCCCCAGAACGGCCGCTGTCATGCAGGGCAACCTCGATCTCTGTAAAGAGCCGATGACACGGCTCTTTAACCATGTGATCGGTTGTATCCAATCACATCCGGTCACATGTAAATGCGGAAGTGCCATTGATCGTCTCTTCTCGCCTCACACTGACACAGTGTGTGGTGAGGAGTGCCAATCAGCGGTATTTCCTTGCAGGGTAGATCAGGGCACTGATCATCAGTGCCCTGATTACAGGAAAACCCCATCAGTGACACCAATCAGTGCCCATACATGATGCCAGTCAGTGCAGCCTTTCAGTGCCCACCAGTGCCACCTATCACTGCTCATCAGTGCCGCATATCAGTGTCACCTCATCAGTGCCCATAAGTGCCACCTCATCAGTGCCCATCACTGCAGCTTATAAGTGCAGCCTCATCAGTGAAGGAGAAAAATTACTTATTTACAAAATTTACTGACAGAAATTAACCACTTGCCGACCGTCAATCGGCAATTGACGGCGGCAAAGTGGCTCTGTAACGCGGATCGCCGTCATCTGACGGCGGCCGCGTGATTGCGCCTAGTGAGCTGTGTCCGGGGGGGGCCAGGGAGCGGGTGCGGCGGCTTGGATTGCCGCCGGCCACCCGCGATGGCCCCCCCCCCCCACCGGAGAGAAAGAACGGAGGTCCGTGTAAGTAAACACGGACCTCCGCTCTGTGAAGGGGGAAGGGCTGTGATCACAGCCTTCCTGTATACGAAGGCTGTGACCACTTCCCTTCCCCAGCTAGGGCAGTCCCCCTGCAGTTAGAACACGCCCAGGGAACATAGTTAACCCTTAGAGCGCCCCCTGCAGGTTAACCCCTTCACTGCCAATGGCATTTACACAGTAATCAGTGCATTTTTATAGCACTGATCGCTGTATAAATGCCAATGGTCCCAAAAAAGTGTCCAAATGTTCCGACATGTCCGCTGAAATATCGCAGTACCGCTAAAAATCGCAGATCGCCGCCATTAATAGTAAAAAATAAAAACCCCAAAAATGAATTCTCATCATCCGTAAACGCGACCACTTTTGCGCAAACCAATCAATAAACGCCGATTGCGATTTTTTTTATCGCAAATATGAGGAAGAATATAAATCGGCCAAAAACGGTGAAAAAAAATGTTTTTTATATTTTTTTTTTTTGGATTTGTATTTTAGCAAAAAGTAATAAATTTGTTTTTTTTTTTTTTTGCAAAATTGTCGCTCTTTTGTTTATAGCGGCGATCAGAAATGACGCAGAGGGGATCAAATACCCTCGAAAAAAGGACGCAAATTTAGTTTGGGTACAACGTCGCACGACCGGGCAATTTTCAGTTAAAGCAACGCAGTGCCGAATCGCAAAAAGGGCTCCGGTCCTAAAGCTGGAAATCCTTCCGGTCCTTAAGTGGTTAAGAAAAACTTTCTTTTCTTTTTTTTTTTCAACATTTTCGGTTTTTTTTTTTTAGTAAAAGAAAAGCCCAGCAGTGATTAAATTACACCAAAAGAAAGCTCTGTTTGTGTGAAGAAAATGATTAAACATTCATTTGGGTATAGTGTAGCATGACCGCGCAATTGTCATTCAAAGTGCGACAGTGCTGAAAGCTAAAAAATGGCCTGGGCAGGAAGAAGGTGCCTGGTATTGAGGTGGTTAAATAATGTATAATTGCTTCTGCGGTGGGGAAACCTTTGCCCCCAGATCTAAACACATCTGATGCAGTCATGATGGAAGGCTCTCACTCCTGTGGAAGGTTTAGTTTAATGTTATATTATTTATACAGGAAAAGTGGGACCACCAGGAACAGCCTTGATGTTTGTGTGCTGCTCATTTCCATGCGGATGAACCCTGATTTTTCTTCTTGCAACCACTCTCAAAAGGTTTCTTCCCTCTTTGTGTAGGCATGGAAAAAGATCCACAATTAACGTGGACGACGTGAAACTTCTTTCCCGGCGGAGTCGATCGCTGGTAATGTCTGTTTAATATTGTGCATGTACACTGGGAAGGTGGGGTGGGGTCTGTCTCCTTGTGTGAACTGGGCTTTGGTCTGTCTGATTTGGATGTCTTCTAAAGGTGGCAATACACCAGTAGAACTTTTAAAATTGTCATTTTCTGAATATTCGTTTCATCTTTGTCATGGTTAGTTGGGTGAAATTAACAATCGTTTTCCACCATAGTGATGGGAAAATGTGAAGGAGCAGAATGGAAAACCTTTCTCAAACAAAATTCTAACTGTAAATGCAGCTTTCATTCAGAAAAAAGATGCATATTTTAATTAAGCTGTTTAAAGAGGAGCTCCAGCCCCCCCCCCCTCCCCAAAAAAGTTAAGTCAGCAGCTGGCAGTGGGGGGGGGGTGCAAACAAGCAGAACATTCCTTTTTGGGTGGAGCACTGCTTTAATATGTTTTGAAATGGCAGCTCTGGAAATTTTAAGTGGTTTGAAAGTAAATGAGTTGACTGATAACATGTTCTAAGGAAAACAAAAATCTAACACTGTGTGGCAAGTGTAAAGGATAAGTTCGCCTTTTGGAACATATTTATTGTTTTTAAAAAGGTGAACTTCTCCTTTAAAGTGGAACTAAACCCTCCAATTCTAAAGTAGTAGTAAACCCTCACATATACCCAGTGACTGGCCTCAGGTGATACCCAGAGATGAAACTAATCCTCCTTCTTAAGTTGTAGCATTTTATCTGCAGTCTTCTCTTCATTACAGCTGTTCAAGGCACATCAAGTATATAACTTACCTGAGCTTTCAGAAGGTAGGGGGCAGGTAGCTGAAGTGAGAACTAATTTGAGGGAAGCTACACAATCCCCCTCACATAATCAGCGCTGAGTCTGTCAATCACAGGCTGTGTGCTGGAGATTCACTTTTTTACCTCTTGATGTCAACTCCTCAGAAATTATGCAGATAAAAGAGCAACAAGGCAGCAGACAGAAATGAGACTGAGCGCTCTGGACTGAGATAAGAGCACACTATAGAAGGATATTCTTTGTTTATATTTCATGTCGGGGGGTTTACAACACCTTTAAGACCAAGAAAGTCACCATCTTAGCCTTGGTTTTATCTGCAGCTGCCATCTTAGCCTTGGTTTTGTCTGTAGCTGCCATGATGCTGTACATGTGATCAGTTTGGACACTAGCCATGGCTTGACAGTTTGGTTGAGAGCACAAGCAACAAGTGACCGTTATCATTCACGGCATGCCTTGAATGTAACTGTATCGGAAAACCATTAAAACCATGAGTTTAGTTCAACTCTAAGCCCTTTGTAGACCCCCACTCCTCCATTTAAACTGTAACTCCACATTGGTTGAGAAAAAGAAGGAAAAAACAGTCTCCTCTGGGGGGTCAATGTAGAAAAAAGTAGAAGCAGTCCACCTTACACTCCAGCTTCTGGCGGCTTCCTTTTCTAGGCCGGTGACATCCCTAGGCTTCCTGCCAGGGTCCTAGTGAAGCTGGGACCCCAAAATTTTGTAAAGATGAGTGCATTGAGCGTTCATGTCATCTCATGAGATTTGGGATCCTCAGCTTTCTCAAGAAGGTTAAGTGAAGTCAACCTTGCCAAAAGCTGGGGTGTAAGGTGATTATTTTTTTACAGTTGCATTGGCCCTCTGAAGAGCAACCCATAGAGGATTGTGTGCAGTGCCCTGCTGCCTTCCCTTGAGCAGAGAATGTGTTGCGCTGCAAACATTTTGGATGCAACATGTATATCCCCATATGGAGGGGGAGCGGTTAGGGATGGTAAGAATGCATTTAAACCTGTTTTATCGCCCCCCCCCCCCAGACTCAAGTGTACACTAAGCCTTATGGCTGCTAATAAACTGATTTTACATAACAAACAATAACCTTATTATTTTACATGGGGTCCTACAAATAAGTGGGCCTTGCCGATTTGATGTCTTCCTAAACCGTTGTAAGAATGAGAACTTTATCATTGAGCTATTGGTATTGTTCCTCTTTAACTGTGGTGTCTTCTGTATTGTAGCACGCTCACATCAGTGCATACAGTGAAGAAATTGCTTCCAACAACCAGGAGCAGAAAGAGAAAAAGAAGAAGAAGAAATCAGTCAGTGCTGGGAAGGGAAAGCGGCCGTCAGATGGCGATTCCGCGGTGCTGGACTCTGAAGACCAGGCCGTGGAGTGAAGAGGTTGCATCATTCGGAAATCTTTTTCTTGTCTGATATATCCTCAGGGAAAGATCTGAACGGACTTTACTTGTTGAACTCTATGTAAATATTAAGAATAGTATTTGATATAGTAACAGGTATTTATTACTGTCTATAAAATGTATGTGTTCTATACTGCCATCACATTCAGTGATTTATGTCAAACTATAAAGAATACACGCACCTTTGCAATATTAAAGAGGTTCTTTGCTATTCATACTTGGTCAATTCAATGTCATCAGTTTTATACAGCTTATGTGTTCAGAAATCTCTATGAATGATGAGAGGAAGACTGTCCTTTTCTTCTGGGTTTATAATCATCCATAGCATCCCATTATCCCTGCTAGTCAGTGATGTAGGGGTATTTAAAGGGATTCTGGAGGTCCTTTTTAGAGACTCCTTTTAATATAACTGTGTCCAGAGGATCCACGGTCTACAGATAGTGCTCTCAGGAAACAGAAGGAATCGGTAGGACCCACACTGACTCCAAAAAATATAGGACCCTCGGTGACTCCAGTACAGCTAGGACCCTCGGTGACTCCAGTACAACTAGGACCCTTGGTGACTCCAGTACAGCTAGGACCCTCAGTGACTCCAGTACAGCTAGGATCCTTGGTGACTCCAGTACAGCTAGGACCCTCGGTGACTCCAGTACAACTAGGACCCTTGGTGACTCCAGTACAGCTAGGACCCTCGGTGACTCCAGTACAGCTAGGACCCTTGGTGACTCCAGTACAGCTAGGACCCTCGGTGACTCCAGTACAGCTAGGACCCTCTGTGACTCCAGTACAGCTAGGACTCTCAGTGACGCCAGCACAGCTAGGACCCTCTGATTCCAGTACAGCTAGGATCCTCGATGATTCCAGTACAGCTAGGATCCTCGATGATTCCAGTACAGCTAGGACCCTATGTGATTCCCATACAGCTAGGACTCTCTGTGATTCCCATACAGCTAGGACCCTCTGTGGTTCGCATACAGCTAGGACCCTCTCTGATTCCAGTACAGAAAGGACCCTCTCTTATTCCAGTACAGCTAGGACCCTCAATGACTCCAGTGATTCTAGTATAGCTAGGACCCTCTGTGATTTCAGTACAACTAGGGCCTTTGGTGACTCCAGTACAACTAGGACCCTCGATTACTCCAGTACTGCTTGGATCCTCTGTGATTCCAGTACAGTTTGGGCCCTTGGTGACGCCATTACAGGCCATAGAGGGAGCAAATTTCTTTCCTGCAACCACAGTGTTGACAAGGGAATCCTGCCGAGCCATTGTATTTTCCTGGGGAGGGGGAAGCTGTCCAAGAGAAGGCAGTGATTATTGCTAGCGGCTACACCAGCCACTAGCAATAATTGCATGTAAAATCTGGCAGGTTGGTTTTATGCCTAAAACCCTCAGTGACCCTGTACAGCTAGGACCCCCAGTGACTTCAGTACATCAAGAACCTAAGGCTACATTCACACCGGTGATTATGGCCTGTGTGAATAGTAGCGGCAGGAATTTGAAATTCCTACTGCGGCTAGGTGCGGCTGCTATCCACATTCACTATACAGGTCACCGGTGGCCACAGCTATTTGCAGCTCTTCGCACAGCCAACAATTACCTGCCGTGATTGCTGCTGGACGCACTTTGTGTGTTTTTTTTTTTGGTTTTTTTTCGTAATTATTATTATTTTGGGTGGCATCATTTTGGGATTTATTCTTTTTTTCTCAACAATTCTGGGATCTCTGTGTTTGCCAGTCTACCTTCCTTCCATTCTCCCCTTGACCCTTACTGAGCCGTATGTTTATGAAATACAATGCTTTTAAAGTGTAGCACAGGCAATATCTTCACATATTACTTGCGGGTCTTGTGTTCATTTGTATGTTATAAGTATTCTGCAATGTTTAGTCTCTTGGGGTTTTTTTGATGTGTGGATGTATAGATTGTTTTTTGTTTTAGATCTTCCTAATTTTCACTACGAAAGTCCATGGATTGCACCTGAGGAAGAGCAGGTCTCGAAACGCATCGGGTATACGATACATTCTATACAAGTTTTATTTTGCACGACAGCATGAGTGTCTAATTGCAGTTTATATGTACAGAGATGGGTGATGTAATAATCCTAGGCCTGTGTTTGTGAGTTTTAACATTGTTATAATAAAGTTTTGTTATGGTTTTTATAAAATAAGTGTTGTTCTTAGGTGCCCTATAATCCCTGCCACCCATCATAATTTTTGTTTTTGCACAGATATTTTTGGGATGGGCACTGATATAATTTCAAAACACACTATTCCAATTGTTTTACTCCTGTGTATCAGCAAGCCTTGGCCACCCATGACTGTCACTGGTTTTCCTTCTTTTGACCACTTTTGGTTGGTCCTGACTACCGCAGACCAGGAAGATCCCACTAGAGCTGCAGTTTTGGAGATGCTCTGACCCAGTCATCCAGCCATTACAGTTTGGCCCTTGTTAAAGTCACTCAAATCCTTACGCTGGACCTTTTTTTTTTTTTCAGCTTTCGACACATCAACTTCAGGGACAACATGTTTGCTTGCTGCCTAAAATATCCCACCCACTTTCAGATGCCATTGTAGCGAGATAATTGTTATTCACTGTACCTGTTAGTGGTCATAATGTTATGGATAATAGATATTGTCTATGTTTCTCCTACTATTGTGCATGCAGCTCTTCAATTAACAGATTGTGAACTGCCTGCCCGCAATGTTCTGCGGATGGGCAGCCAATACAGGCACAGCAACATATCTGTGTGTCGCTGCCTGTCTCTAGGTTCAGGGCACTTGTGCGTGCCCCCACCTGACTAGTCCCCCTGTGATTGTACACAACGGGAGTTTGTCAGCACGTCCCAGCCAATGATCCATGGCCAAGACCTGTTGATCGGCTGTGTCTAATCACAGCCTAGAGCCCTGTGTTGACAATCTACAGAGGGAGCAATCTCTGTTTCTTCTCCCTGCTTTGCACAGATATTTAGTAAAAAGCAGCACACAATTAACCCTTTGATTACTCAAGGTGTTAACCCCTTCCCAGCCAGTGTCATTAGTACAGTGGCAGTGTATAGAACTATTATTAGTGTCACTGGAGATGTCAGTGGCAGCTAGTCAGTTCCCACCCAGTGTCAGATTCCCCTCCGCACTGTCGCAGTCCCAATATGTCACTGATCACCACCATTATTAGTATTAAAATTCCTGTATACATATATCATCATTTGAGATGCTGTAACTTTCACACAAACCAATCAATATACACTTATTGGAGTTTTTTTTTTTTTACCAAAGACATATCGCAGAATACATTTTGGCCTAAATATATAAAGAAATTTTATTTTACTTTTTTATTGGATATTTTATATAGCAGACAGTAAATAATAGTTTTTTTTTCAAAATTTTCATTTTTTTTTTCGTTTATATAATAAATAAAAAATAAAAAAACACCCAGTGGTGACCAAATACCACAAAAAGAAAGCTCTATTTGTATGAAAAAAAATATAAATTTAATTTGGGTACAGTGTTGTATGACTGTGCAATTACCAGTCAAAGTAGCACAGTGCTAAATGGCAAAAAATGGTCTGGTCATGAAGGAGTTAAAACCTTCCAAAGCTGAATTGGTTAGCCCCTTCACGATTGTGCTATAGCCGAATGATGGCTACAGCACAGTCGCACATTGCCAGGAGGGTGTCATATGGCATCCTCCTGTGATCGAATTTCCCACGTGCCCCCCTGCAGCGTACCATTAGGCCATCAGCTGATCACAGATGGGGGGGCAAATCACAGTGGCTCTTTACCATGTGACCAGCTGTGTCCAATCACAGTGTAACCCATCAGTGCAGCCTATCAGCGCGCATCAGTAAAGGAGAAAAATTATTTATTTACAAAATTGTATAACAAACTTTTTTTTTTTTCAAATTTTTGGTCTTTTTCCGTTTGTTTAGCAAAAAATAAAAAACCCAGTAGCGATTAAATACCACTTAATGAAAGCTCTATCTGTCTCCAAAAAATGATAAAAAAAATCATATGGGTACAGTGTATCATGACTGCAAAATTGTGATTTAAAGGGGGACAGCGCTGAAAATTGGCCTGGGCAGGAAAGGGGTGAAAGTGCCCAGTAGGCAAGTGGTTAAACAGCAGCATTTTTAGTCTGTACCCTCCCCCCACACTTTTTTTTTCTGGTCGATTCTCCTTGCCTTACGTTCCTCATTTCTCCCTTGTGCCAAGTCTTCCTCTTCTGTTGGCACTTCAAGACTTATAAATAAACTCTTTGGAAAGAGGTGAAATCTCGACAAAACCTAATCTGCCAGATGATAAAAGCCTTTTGTGTCTTGAAAGACTGCGATGATTTCCTATTCAGTTACCAATTAAATGTATCGACTTCGAGCTCATTTCACTCTTCACAAAAAAGAGCGCCTCGCCCTCCCGCCGCCGCGTCACCTACGCTAGCGATAGCAATAGATGCTCTGAGGAGCCTCTTTGATAATTGCTGCGGATTGTGCGTCACGGTTGGGGTGTCCTCTTAGCCGATTGTATAAAGAGGGAGCGTTCGGGTGAAAATAGGCGAATCTGCGAAAAGGGTGCCCGCCGACATGTTCACTGCTCAGCTTGTGCTCCTGCTCCTGGCATTCTGCTCTGTCCGATCGGCTGTGCCCATCCGCCGAGACAAAACCGCCACAAGCGGCAGCATGGTATGCTCAATTTACATTCTAACTTTGTACATTCAGTTATTGCTTTCTATAACTTATTTCTTCTATATTGCTTCAGGAACTGATGTGTGTAAGCAGATATACTTATGTCACCGCAGCGTACACATATCTGTAACAGGATGTACAATAATGACAAATCAATGGTGACCTTAATCCCATTATTACTTCCATCTGCTTTTTATTGCTTTCAATTGATCCAGGCGAGTACAGATGAGACAGCGGGGAGACGTAGTCGCCGCTTTCCTACATTTTGCCTGTTATGGTCGATTTGTTTTCTAGATTCGCACAGTGATTAATCTTACGTCAAATTGGGGATGTAAGAAACAAAAGGGAAAGTATACAATGAGAGGGGTTGCTCATTGATGCAGTTATTATTTATTTCAGGTACTTCTATAGCGCTGTCAATTTACGCAGCGCTTTACATATACATTGTACATTCACATCAGTCCCTACCCTCAAGGAGCTTACAATCTAAGGTCCCTAACTCACATGCATACATACATATACTAGGG